>CAUYUJ010018565.1:181884-201134 GCA_963575745.1 Prorocentrum cordatum
GAAACCTACCAGTCTTCGCTGTTAGGTAAAAACTCTAAATGCGAGGGGATCAGCTGAGGCGACTTGGTGACCATCGCGAAGGCACTCGCCAAGAAGACGATTCGGGCGCGCTTCACAAGCAAAGCGCACGACGCTACCAAGAGGAGGGGTGCGGTGGCAGCAGCGCCTGAGGAGATGATCACCGCCGTCGCCAGGCAGGTCTACAAGGACGCTGCCGCGGCCTGGGACGCAGTGAAGTGACGCGCCGCAGGGCAGCCAGCGCCGAGGGCGAGCGAACACCCCTGGGATCGGAGAAGGGCGGGGCAAGGAGGTGAGATAGGGGCAGCTGCGGCGACCCTGAGGTGGGGAAAAGTGGCCGGTGATCCAGGAGGTTGTGGGGGGCGGGGAGGCGCGGGCCGATCGCGCCGCATGGCGCCGCATAGCATAGCGCGGCCGCTGAAAGCAGTGCATAGCCTAGTGACTAGCATGGCACATCGCGGCCGGGCATTGCATATCACGGCCTTGCAGCGGGCGTGGCGCTGGGCCGCATGGTCTTGCATGTCGTAGCAGAGCAAATCAAACGGCCGCGCCCGTAGCGATGGATGGGGGGGAGATTTTATCTTTGCAGCGCCGTGCGTAGCCGAGGCCGCGCGCCGCTTAGCTGTGGGCGCGCCGGGGGCGCGCTCCGTGGCAGAAATCGCCCTCCCCCTCTTCCTAGCGAGCGGCTCCACCGCTGTGGTCTGCCCTGGGCTTGGGCCCCTCCCCATCTTCCTCATGGGCCGCCACCTTCCCCTTCCCGTCAGATGATTTGCCAGTCCTCCATATTATCCTCATCCTCCTGTCCTCCCCCCCCATCCTCCTCGTCGTCCCCGTCCTCCTCCTCGGGTGAGTTTCGGGGCGAGGGGCGATCTGGCTAGAGGGCGCGCGCGCGCGCCCCTTGAACCTCATGTGCCTCTAGAGTCGATGGACCTCTTCTAGGACTGAGCCTGAGCCTCGCGCGCCCCGCGGGGAATTGAAGATGACCCCCAAAGGTGCCAAGTTTACAAAGCCGCGCCAAGCCGCGGCGGCGAGCCCCCCCCCCCACCCCCACTCCCCCGAGGGCCAGGCAGCCCCCAACCTCGAGCCTCCAGGCTCGAGGTCTCGGCCTCGACGCGGGCACGTCGGGCCCCAACGTGTCATCCTCGCAATTTCCAGAGCGTTTCCTTCATGTTTTCGAAATGTTGCCAGAGTGTTTCCAGCGCGGTATCAGGATGGCTTCGGCGTGTTATCACGACGTAACCAAGACATGCGTCAGGATGTATGATAGCATGTTGTCATGATACCTGAAAAAAAAGCGCGACCGCTCGATACGCCGTGTAACCATACAGCTTTCATGATAACGTTGGAACGAGCGGTAGCATGTTTTGAAGACCCTGATAGCATTTTACCTTGCCCATACTAAATTCTCAGCATGATCAAGTCCCCGACACACAGGCGATCTGATAGCGACGTGATAACGGTCCCGCAAACGATGGCACGCCCCCTTAAGATCGCACCCCTCGCACCCGTATCCATTTGGGTCCAAGCGGTGATCGCTTAGCGGCACGCCCGCTAAAGACTTGTGATCCGCCCGATATCGTCGGGGCGCAACGCCTACGAGACCTGCAACGCCGCGCGGCCGCGCGGACGACGACGACAGCGACGTGGCCAACACCGGGAGGGCAGGGGCTCGCGTTCTGGGCGGCCCCGGCACGATCGTCGACGGCGCGCCGTCAGACTCCGATCAAGAGGGCCAGCCAGAGGACCAGCCAGAGGACCAGCCAGGACGACGACGACGGCGCGGCGGCCCCGACGGCCGCCGATCCCAAGGACGTGGACACGACGGCCGCCGGCGACGGTGAGGCGACACCGAGGGGCACGGGCGCGGCCCCGACGGCCGCGCCCACTACCAACGAGACCACCTGCCCGATCTGCTTGCAGGACCTGTGCGAGGACCCCAACGAAGATGACGGTGTGCCCGCTGAAGGGTAAACTCCGCCCATGACGATACTTCCGCGCACGCACCGCTGCCTCAAGTCTGCGTCGACAGGGTGCTAGAGCTGGACAACGTCGACATCTTCAGCGCGAGGTGCCCGAAGTGCAAGATGGCGCCGCAGATGCTGGCCTCGCGCCCGGGCGCCCTGCTGAACCCGCCGATCAACGCGCCGCCCCCGCCAGGTGAGGGCGGCGCCGTCGTGATCGACTCGCCCATCGGCAGAGCTCTCGGGGCCGCGCGGGCAGCGGCGTTCAGTGGCGCGACCTCAGCTACGCTATCGGCGCCGACGACCCCAGGCACGACCGCCCCCGGGCCAGGGCCTGCGCCACCCAGCTTGCTGCGCCAGCCTGCTGCGACACACGACGCGGCAAGCCAGCCGGCCCCCCCGTCGGCAAGCCTGCCAGCCAACCCGAAGGCAGCGGTGCCCCCTTTGCGCGCGCCGACGGCGAAGCCGACGTCCTCGGCGCCCACGTCGGCGGCAGCGCCGCCGCTGGCCGCCCCGCCCGCGGCGGCGCCGCCAGCGACGTCAGAGGCCAGCTGCGCCGCCGCCGCCGAAGGCCGCGAGGGGCCGCCATCGGCGGCAGGGGCGCCTCGAGCCCACGCGGCCGCGGGGCCGCAGGTCGACCGAGCCGCGGGCCGAGCCGCCCGCCGCCGACGACGCGGCCGCGCCTCCGCCGCCAGCCCCGCTGGCCCCGCTGGCCACCACGCACGTGCTGCGGGAGGTGCCGAAACCGCCTCAGGCACCCGCCCTGAGCCCGAGGGCGACTTGCATGCAGAACTTCCGCGCGAAGCGCAGCGACTGCGGGTCGGGCGTCGAGGTCGAGGCGGCGCGGCTCCGCTCTAAGGGGCAGAACAAGTACCGCCGCAACAGGCGCGGCGTTCGCATCGCCCAGCTGTTGCGGGGAGTTCGGGGGCAAGCCCGCGGAGGCGTTCAAGGCCTTGGACGATGAGGCGGGGCCCATGTCTACAAATCCGTTCGCGACGGCACGAGCGCCAAGGACATCGAGGAGAAGTGAATCCAGCACCCCAGGGGGCATGAGCACCACGAGGGCTGGCACGCTAGGGGCGGGGGGGGGGAGTTCCCCATCGACGCCTGGGCGAATAACGGCTACGACGCCGTCGACACCCAGGAGACAGGCTACACTTGGGGCGTTCGCGAGCACCGAGTGTTGGCGACTACCCACAGGGTGCCCGTCCACTCCGCGGGCAACAGGGGCGCCGCGGGCAATTCCAGGGGGGGGGGGGGTCTCGGGCGCGGGCCCGTCTCGCAAGAGGAGGGCGAATGAGGGCGGCGACGGGGGTGACTGGGGCGATCATGGCTCGCCCAGCACCTCGTCCTCGAGCGATTCGGGCAAGACGAGAAAGAAAAATAACAAGCGCGCCCAAGACTATAAGAAGGCCAACGAGGAGAGGCGCAACAAGGATAAGGAAACGGACGAGGAGAGGCAGAGAAAGGCGGCGGAGGCCGCGACGAAGAAGGCCGAGGCTCACAACACGAAGTTTGCCAAGCAGGTGGCCGACAAGGTCGACGAGGCGAAGCGCAGCCTGACCGCCTGGTGCGACGAGGAAATGTTCGACGAGCTGCCAGATGACGCCGAGAAGTCCACGAAGGCAGCGAAGACGCGGGCGGCCGAGATCGCGAGCGACGGCCAGAGGGTGCGAGACGGCGAGCCTGGCCGCATGATCCGCCGCGCGAGGGGCGCGAAGGAGCGCGGGCGCCTCTTGGCCGACCTCAAGAGGAAGCCCGAGAACGCGGCGCATATGATGAGCCACGCGCGCAGGCTTGGCTGAACGGCCCGCGCATAGCACGATGCCGCAAGCACCCCGTGGCCGCATTTAAAATTGGCGGCGCCCGCAAGAGGCGCCCCCCCCCAAAAAAAAAAAAAACAAACAGAAAACTAAAACTACGTCGGACCCCCCCCCCCCCCCCCCCCTCCCCCTGGAACGGCCACCCGCTGGAGCGGCCGTGCCGCTGGATAGCGCAAGGGGGGGGGGGGGGGGGGGGGGGGGGAGGGTGGGGGGGGGGGGGGGTAGCTGTGAAATGAACGCGTGCACTTTTTTTAATGGTGCGCGCGGTGACGCCGCGCGTCCTCGCGCGGTCTTCGCGGCGCGCCCCCCCCCCCCCCCCCCCCCCCACGCGCACTCCCCAATCCTTCGCTAGGGCCCCCAACGACGACGACGACGACGACGACGACAACGGCGGCGACGACGACGACGACGACAACGACGACGACGACGACGACGCCGAGCTGATCTCATCGAGCCGTCATCCCCGCCACCATTCAATCGCCATCTTGGCTCTCTTTAGTTCGCGCGGCGGATGGATGGGCCCCAATTTTCGAAGCGGCGGCATGTCCAGCCACAGCTGCGCGCTGGCTCTGCCACAGCGCAGTGGAAGGCTTGGCGACGACGCCCGCCAACCACAACGCCCTTCTTGCAGCCGACAGCACAACCTTCGACGACGCGCCCCGGACGTTCGAGCTAGGAGCTGGAAAGCGGCGGCGCGTTTACGTGGGAGACAACGCAGCCACTGTTGTTTCTGCGCGAGATGGGCGGCGGATCCGCCGAGCTACAGGACCTGCGTGCGAGCGCTTCAGAGCGCTCGCTTTGCGGCCCCAATAATCCATGGGGGTAGTAACGGGCCTGGACGAGTTGACAACAGGCGGCGAGAAGAAGCCGAACAACAAGGGGAAACAATGGTAATGCCAATCAAATTCCTCGAGCTCGGCGCACCTGCGCTGCGGCGCGAGATGGCGCGGCTGACCGTCGCGCTGCAGCGGAACCACGCGATGGCCGATGCGGTCGGGGGATTGCCCAGGCCCTTTTGGGATCATCCTGCGGATACTTCCATGTGATGATCTGGCCTGTTGTTGCAAGGTGGCTGCCCGCTGGAGCAACGCGGGCGAACGTTCATGCTCCTCGCCGATGTCGCAGTGATTCTGACTGAAATCGGCGGCCTCAGGTTGACGTTCGACTTGGGCGGCGCTTCGTTGTATCGGCCATGCCTGCCACGTTCGAATGTCTGGAAGAAAAATATCCCATTGCTCGTGGGGCCACGTGAACACGCGCTGCGCCGACCCCTCCAAGTTCGAGCCAGCCGATCAGCATGAACAGGTCAGCGTCATGGGCATGCTGGTCTGGGCTCATACGCAATGACTTAGAAACGAGATTACGAAAGCTGAGCTCAAGGAACTCGCGCAATGGTTCGGCATCGCTCCCCAGCCCGCGGAGTTTGCTGCTCAACGGTCCCCATCGTCCAGGTGGTCGGCCCCCCCGCTGTGTTCCGAACGGACTGGGGTCACAACGTTCTGGCGCACGCTGCTATCGCGAAGGAATGTTCTGCGTTCGCTCGCGCCTGCAAGTGCATTGGGATGGGCCTCGGGGATTGCGGGGGGGGGCCATTAAGCTGCGATTGTGCGATGCCTCAGCGCAGGGGCGGGAAAAGCTCCGAGTTGCACGGCGCCTTTGCGAACCGCAAAGAGGAGGAGCGGCTGGCGATGCGCAAGGCGATCGAGCACTCGAGCTGGCACTGCGCGACGCGGCGCCACATCGAGGATAAGCTAAATAATGACGGCCGCCTTGCTTTCAAACGCATCTCTTTCGAGGCCCCACGCAAGGTTCTCGACCTGATCTTGGAGGCGGAGGGGTGGGAGAAGCACGACGTCATGGAGGTCTCGGCGAAGTCGCAGAGATCCGCGGCAGCCTACTGCGACGCTCGCCAGAGGGCTCATGGCACTAGGCTGGTGCCCCCAGAACACCACGCGTGTTTTCACGTGCCCGGGCAGTTCGTGAAAGACGAAGGCGTCATATACATGTCCCGCGTCGAGCGCCTGAACCTGCGGGTGGAACAGGCTGCGGGGGCGGTCGAGAACACGGAGGTATGGGGAAGGTCGGTATCATGAACGTTGCTGGCCAAGCGATATAACCAGCTGGCCGAAGGTGGGCTGCACTTCGAGAGCGGCCCCAATGGCCCCCGAGGGTCCTTGCCAGATGACCCCGTTGCCGCCATCGCCAGTGGCGTGCGCCTTGATGGTCGCGACTTTCATTGCAACGTCGTTGTGTTTCATGGCCCATGCGTCGGCGCGGTTGCTGGGCGTGCCCCGAAGGCAAGCCAATGCGCGTTGATGTTGAGGCTGATGGAAACGGCAGGTGGCAGGACACCCTCACTGATAGGTGCCAGACACTGACGGCCGTCGGCGTTCACCAGGCGTGCGAGGCAAATGGCTGGCACCTCGATGGCAAAGACGAGTGCGCGTTGCTGCATTAGGGCAGCTACTTCCGCATCGCGTTGCCGCCAAACAAACGCCCCCATCCTCCGCCTCCTACCCCAGCCCGAATCCCCCCGCCCCCCCAAGGTGGAAGTTAAAGTGTGTGGGGGGGGGGTGGGGGGGGGGGGGCGAGCAAGGGCACCATTCCTGAATCAGAGGGCGCTATCTCCTGCCGCCGTGCCCCGCGAAAGGGGTCGGTAGCCCGACCGCGCGCCACAGCGGTCAGCCCTATCCGCAGCCATTTCTCTCAGTAGTCAGGGATCGTCCATTGAGGGCACGCGACATCCCAAGCAACAGGGTGCTGACGAAGGTTGAGCTGCCATGAACGCGGCACCTGCGGGCTCGAGCATCGAGAACGCGCAGGAGGAACTGGCGAAGGTCACCTTCGAGAGCTTCCCGGGTGCACTCCACGCCCAGGCCGCGAAGCTGAACGAGGTGCTGTGCGACATGCAGCAGCATAAGGTGAATGCGTGCCCGGCGATTGCTCGCACGAAGCACAAGGAACTCACCCCTGGGATCACGGAGAATCAGCGCGCCGCCAACCTGATGACCCTCAACTACCATAGCGGCAGGATCGACGCCATCACTACGGAGGCGTTGAAGGTCAAAGGCCTGCAATTCCAGAAATCTCCGTGCGTCGGCAACGGGGTGTTCACTGTGACGGCAGATGGCTACCCATCGCAGGCAGGAGGTGCAGGCGTCGACGGCGGCGCGGAGGTCAAGCGCGCTGCTGCGGCCTTCGCGACCGACATCGGCCAGATGACCTCGAAGTTCGACGGCGACCAGGCGACGTGGAAGGACGACCAGGCGTCGTGGACGAAGGACTGGGAGGAGTACGACCCGAGCAAGTGGAGCTCGCCAGACCAGTGGGCGGCCTCCGACGTGCACGACCAAACCACGTGGGCGCCTTTTCGGCTGGGTGGACTGCGACGTCGACCCGTCGGAACTCGAGGTCAACGAAGTGCTCGACATGGTGAAAAAGGATTTCAACATCGGCGTGTGAGGTGTTGAAGCTGGCCGCAGCGCGCGGCATCCATATCCTGTGCAAGCTGCCAGCACTTCCTGCCCAGCCAGAGTGGCGCGCACACCGCGCAGTGAGCACAGGATCCTATAAGCGTCCATCGACAGACGTTGGCACCCCACGGCCTTGTCCTCCTCCTCCTCCTCCTCCTCCTCCTCCTCATCATCATCATCATTCTCCTCCTCCTCCTCCTCCTCCTCCTCATCCACATCCTTCTCCTCCTCCCCCTCCTCCTCCGAGCGGTCTTCCGCTGCCTCCGCCCCCTCCTCCGAGCGGTCTTTCGCTGAAATCGCACAAAGAACCAAACCAGCAGGAGGATATAAAAAGCACAACATACACATGTATCTATGTATGTATACATTTGATCAGTTCCACAAGTTCAAAGCTGTATAACTCTCACAAAAAAAACTTGTACACATATGTACAGGTGTGCAACATGTATGATGACGCACATGCCTTCCATGCATAATAGTTGCTGCTTTTAGCACGCTACAACTCTACACTTGTAAATGCAGTCCACTTTGTGTGACATTGAGTAAAGATCAGTGCCGTTCAAGTAGGGTTGTAATCACTATAGTCGCTCAAGTACCGATGGATGTATCAGCTAGTGAGGAGGGGTCCCAGAGGGGGAGGGGAGCCAGATACGCATCCGTCCCTGGGGGTCCTCTTCATCCTGACCTCCGCCTCCCACGCTTGTCCTCCTCCGGTCCTCCTCCACAGGGGGGGGGGGGCCCAGGGGAGTCCTTTTCCTGCTCCTCTTCCTCCCTTTCCTCCTCCTCATCCTCCTTCTCCTTCTCTCCGCCTCCTCCTCCTCCTTTTCCTCCTCCTCCTCCTCCCCCTCCTGGTCGTCGTCGATGTCTTTCAGGGTCGGCGGCACTGGCCGTCAGGCCTTCACAATAAACAACGATCACCATTCCTGGGCACCTGTGTTTCGCCCAGGGTCGACCGGTCTCCAAGGGCCCAACACCAGTGAACACCCGCCGTCGTTACCTCTTGTTACGTCAGACCCTCTGTGTCTCCTCCTCCGCCCCCACCCTCACGCTCGACCCTGGGACTGTCCTGGGACCCTCTTCCCGCGCATCGGGCTCCCTTGTGCCTAACTCGCTTCGCTTTGGCCAGAGCTTTCTCCGAGCCATCCGCGTGCTCGAAGAGTCCGAGGCCAACAACAACTTACCTGGGGCCGTTCTGACCAGACCTTTGAGGGACGTCCACCCGTTGCGTCAGAGCAGGGGTATTAATCTACAACATCTGACCTGAAACCTCTGGAGTTCTGCGGTGGAGATACGGGGCGGGAAGAGCACGGGGTGCAGCAACACCAGTACCATCAGCAGGAGGAGGCGGAGGAGGGGGGCGAAAGCCGCGAGGAGGGGGAGGAGGGAGGAAGGATGGAGACGAAGTAGGGTCGCCCCCTGCGTCATCATCGCCGCAATCCTCATCCGAAGCATCATGACCCTCATCAGCAAAATGGTCCTCCCTCGCCCCTTCCCCCTGCCCCTCCCACCCTCTCCCTCCTCATTCCTCCTCATTGTCTTTCCTCCTCGTCCATATCTTGTTCTTATGAATAACTCCACCCTGTCGCACCCCGAAGCCAGTCGAAAGGGCAGGCTGGGCGTTTCATCAGAGACTTCCTTACCACGTCTGGTCCTGAAGCTTGGAAATTGGCAGCAGTTTTACCGACGGAGGGCGGGCCGCTTCCAACATGTGACTCTCGCCGCGAGCTCTCGCCTTAGCGCCGCGCACACTCGTCATAAACATTTGCAAATCTTTACTGGATTGAAGGCGGGCGTTTTCAAGCAATGGCTCTCGCCTTAGCGCCGCGCGCATTCGTCTTAAACATGTTCAAGAATTTCACGGGTTGAGGGCGGGCCGTTTTCAAAATGTGGCTCTCGCCTTAGCGCCGCGCACACGTCTTAAAAACCAGAGTTTGCCGGATTGAAGGCGTTCCTGTTCAACATGTGGCTCTCACCTTAACGCCGCCCACATTCGTCGTAAACAAGTGCAAGAGTAAAGCGGGTGTCAAAAGTTAACATACCAGAAAAGGTGTCCTGGGAGGATTCAGGATCGTCGGGGAGTAACGGTTACGTTGATTCGCGGTGTTGAGCTCCCAAAAACGGAATTCTGGCGCGATTCGTGCTCGTCAAAGCGCAACAGTCAGGTTGATTCGTGACGTTCGAGTCCCGAGAATGGTGTTTTGGAATGGTTCAGGATCTTCAAACACTTGTCCCCAAACGGGGCACTTCCCTGAGCCTCGGCTTTGCGCTGTTCCATTATCCCCCTCCCCCTCCTCCTCGTCCTCCTGCTCCTCTTTCTCCGTTTGTCCTGGTTTCTCATGCATCGTCTGCTCATCTTCATGCTGTTCCAACACACACACACACACCAGACCCTCCCTTTCCGTCTGCTTCTCCCTGTCCTCCCTCTCCCCCTCCCGCTCCCCCTCCTCCTCGTCCTCGTCCTCGTCCTCGTCCTCGTCCTCATCCTCCTCCTCGCTCGCTCGCTCGCTCCCTAAAGGCTTGGGTTCGTGGCCTTCACTCTAGGACGGGGTGAGAAATAGCGGGGCTGGGAAAGAATCCTCGCCCATGCCCGTCTCGAGCACCGTGTCGTGCAGAAGTCGGGGGAGGAGAGGGGAGGGGAACCACGGCAGCGGAGCCGCAGGCATCCCGAGCTGTGGGCACAGTGTGTGGAGGGCCAGACCTCCAGGAAGGCGGGCCATCACGATATGGGCAGCACCATAACGCAAGGGCACTCAATCTTGCCTGTATCGATTGGGGCCCACATAGTCGCGCACCATATGGAGTCCGGGATCGTACGGATCAAGAGGAGTAAAATAGCAGAGGAGATCAGGGGGGATGTCGGTGGCATGGTCAGCATGATCAGCACGCGCGTGCTCGTGCCTGTGCCACGCCTCACACACAACACCCCCCGCAAGCAAGGCACACAAAGGCGACGGGCACTGCTTGGCGCCCGTGGTGTGCCACCCTCCCTGCTCGCTTCGTCCGCGCAACGTGTGGTGCGCATGGCTGCGGTCACACCGTCGACGCGCGCGCGCATGCAACCAAAAGCACGCTCCAAGGCAGGGGCATGGACACCGCACACGCACGTGGGGTTCAGAGCCACTCCTCCGAACATGCACTGATCAATAATGCTTAGGCGTACTAGGGCTGAGTGGCAAGCATCTTGAGCTCTGGCAACCTCCACGGGCTCGGCACCTCAGGCACCGCCTCAGATATCGCTGGGTGTTCCATGGTAGCCGTAATACCCGTGCTTCAAGGACAAGAAGAGAAACTCAATGCACGTGCGTAGCCAAACGCTGCCAACCGTTACTTGTACACCCTCCCTCTCCGAGAGATGCCCCAACCCCCACGGCTCTTGTTGAGACCTCAAGGGCCTCGGGGGCATTCCATCACCAGGGATCGGCATGTGCCTCGCCGCGCTCCACGTTTCAGATGGAGGCCAGCAGATTATACCACAAATGTGTCCCTGCACAAGCACAGTTTTCCACCTGCCCGTCACATCATCTCGCGCGATATTCCCTTCAACCTCGCTGTGTGCTATACCAACGGACAACGCAGTAATGCGCAATGGGAACGATGCCATCATGCGCTCGACGTGGTCCTGCACGTCACCCGGGCGCCTCTGCCCGGAGAACAAGTGGAGAACATAGAGGAGGTGCTGACGTGGGGGCGGGCGTACAATGATGGCCGCCTGGGCCGCATGAGGTGGACCCTGAGGGGGCCCAGGAGGAGGGGGAGGTGGAGGAGGGGGGGGGCCCAACAGCAGGGGCAGGGGCCGGGCACAATACAGGCCCAACGACTCGAACAGGCCGCCGCTCCGCATGCGTATCAGCCAAAGCTCGTGCACGCAGGGCCGACATATGCTCCCGGGCTTCCAAGCGCGCCACTCCTCATTGCTCGAGGAGGGGGCGGGCCGGATGCGCGCGCACAGACCTAAGACATTTCGGACACCTGTGCAAGTGCCTCATGACCCGCTCAATCGTGCGAAAGTCTTTCATGCATGCCTGGCATACTGGATGATCAACAAGCTTCCAAGGCTCCTCTTGCGAAGGATGGTACTTGGCACGATGTATCGCTAGAGTCCGTGCTGTCGCAAACGCCTTACTGCACTGCGCGCGCGGGAACTGCGGAGGGGGGGGCGGGTCCGGCGACGCCTCAAGAGTGCGCCGCACGCGTGCGAACTGTCCTTGAAGCTCCGCCCCTTCCAGACCTGATGCAACGCGCCTTTGCCATTGCAACATGAGGTAATGGTCCTTCCAATATCGCCGGGCCTTCTCCGTAGCAGTGGCTACGGTTGCTAAGAGGGCACGAGGTGCCGCGCGGGCTTCCTGAAGCCAATCCCCACTGGGGCCCTGGGTGTCCTAGTGGCTATCTAACCACCGGAAGTCGGCCTTCAGCAAGGCTGTCCACGCGTTTTCCGAATTCCAGACGACATCGACGAAGACACGCAAAGCCGGGGGTCCTCGACGGAGAAAACGGGCGAGGTATCTTAACCTAGCTACAGTGACAACGTCGTGCAAAGGCAGACGTTCCGCGCGCGCAAGGAGATCAGTATGTGCCACATGTGCGACAGCAGAGTTAGCGTAGCCAACGTGAAAAGCGGTACGGTATATACGCGCGTGCGCCGTGCTGACCTTTGCCCCCAGGGCGCGGTTCAAAGGGCTCCAGGTAGGGGCAGCGTAAAAAAGGTGAGTGGATGCAAGGGCCTCAGCGTATATTACCTTGGAGGCGTCAGAAAGCTGGGGGCGGGGGGCAATGGCGTTCTTGATGGGCTTCAAGGCCGCGCGCGTGGCGCCGCATCGTGCCACTGCTTCCTCTGCCATGGAACCGGCATCCAGGATCCTCGCTCCTAACACCTTGTGCGACCGAACGACGCGAATGCTGAAAATATAACGCGCAGAGACCAGCATCGGGAGGGCTTCCCCGTCCAAAGCAACTCTCGCTTTTTGGGCCCCAGGGCCCCTGAAGTGCAGGAGGGCGACAGTTTTTCGAAAGTTGACAATGAGCCCGCGCCTACACACAGCAGCATAAAATGCCTCCGCAATCATGATCATCTCAGGGATCAGGTTCAGGTTCTGGGCAAGCTTGGCTTGGTGCGCCGCCGCGGCGTCGTCAACAAACGAAACGGCGGCGCGCATGTTGTCAAGATCCGCCTCCTGGGAACAATGGTGCTCAATGTCGCCGCAACCTAAATCCCATCCCAAACCCAAGATGAGAAGGAGTTCATCGAAAGTCCGGTGAACAGAGGAGTGGACAATATTGAAAGCATCAGTGGCCATGATGGCACCAGGTCGCGTGCCTGTCTGGGGCCTAGCATACGCGCGCGCGTGCGTGAGTTTCCAGATGCCTCCCGTTTGGGCCTCCTGGATCACCGCGACAAGGTGGGCATAATCAACCTTGTCAACAAACGCGGGTCTCTCTTGCACCTGCAATCTGGCAGCCACTATCAGCAATGGCGTCATGGGCAACGAAGCGATGACTTCATCTATGTCGTCGGTGCAAGTGGGCAGGGTCATGGCGTACTGACGAATAGTGGTGTAAAAAGCTTGCTTCAGATCGTAGCACAAAAGCCCCGCTGATCTCTTGAGGTGCGCAGCTGCTGCTTGGAACATGCGGGGCGTGTGCAGAGCCACGTCAGCCCCCCTACCCGGCAACCCTCCCGTTTGCTCCTGCTGGAGCGCCGCGCAAAACAAATTCGAGTGCGAGCTGCTTGTGGAAACAATGTTGGCACTTGCAAATCGCGCTACCGAGAAGGATGTTCCGCTGCGATTCTTCGACGCGCGGATCGCCTTAGCCCTTGAAGGAGACCTTTGCTAAGAGGGGGGTGGCGAGGCGCGCGAAAGCTCGAGGGGCAGCCCTGCACTTTTTACCAGCTCGAGTGGGCGCCCCGTGGCTTAGGAAAAGAGAGGAATGCAGCAGGGGGGGAAGAACAAGGCGAGAAGCAGCAGCAGCAGCAGCAAGCAGCGCAGACATGCTCGGCCGCGGCCGTCACCTGGCACCCCGGCTTTGCGGGGCACCGCTCTCAGCGCCGGGCGCCCGCAGGCCCACGAGCTCCACGAGCTCGCCCCTGCTCAGCCGGCTGGGCACAGGCAGCGCCAGCCGCGAGACCGGCGGGCCTGGCCGGCCGCGCGGGGCTCAGGGCTCCCCGGCCCGCCCCAGGCGCCGACCCAGGACGCGCTCGGCTGCCCGCCGGCGCCCCCGCGCGTCAGGGACGCCGTCGCCCGCCTCCAGGATCCGGGCTCGCGCCTCGCGGAATCCACATCCGCGGAGCTTCACGTGGAGCGCCGGCGCGAGCGCGCGCGCCGCCACCCAGCCCGAGCTGTCCAGGCAAAAGCGCAGCGCCTGCAGGAACTCGTCCCTGCCGACGCCGTCGGCCTCCAGACCGTCGCCCTCCCGCTCGGGCGAGGGGGCCGGAACCGGCGCGTCCGCCGCGCCAGCATGGGCGGCTGCGCGAGGCGATCCGTCCGCCTCCAGACCGTCGCCCAGGCCTGCCGCAGCAGGGAGGGCCAAGAGCGGCTTCACCGCCGCGCGGGTCCTGTCGGCCGCCCGCTCGCCGCGGCGCCCTGCCCGCCTAGCGGCCCGGGGCGGCGTCGCCACCGCGCGGCCGCCCTCGGAGCCCTCGCCGCCAGCTGCTTCCTCGAGCAGGTCGGCCCAAGCCGACCGCGAGTCAGGGGTGTGCACCGCCCAATCGGCTCCGTACTCCGACTCGATTGGGTGCTCTCCCCTGTCCAACTCCACCGCCGCGACGCCTCGAAGCTCCCGGCCTGGGCTCAGGGGCCCCAGCGCAGGAGCACCTGGTTGTCCGGCAGGTCCGTCGCCGCGAAGCGAGCCCAGCCAGCCTGACGGAGGGCGGCTGCCACCAGGTACGCGCTGGGCGCGCCTGTCGCGCTCTGCTCCCGTTGCCCCCCGGGGGCCGGTGGAGGCGCCAACGGCGCCGCCGCAGGGCCGCCCAGCCCCGCCGCCCCTTGCCCCGGGGGGGCCGGAGCCAGCTGCGTCGCCGGCGCCACTGGCAGGGCGCTCTCCCGTGGCCCCTCCGCGGCGGGAGCCGGTGGAGGCTTCGCCGGCGCCGCGGAGCCGCTCGGCGCCGGCGCCACCCGTTGCCCTTCCAAGGGGGCCGGAGCTTGCTGCGCCGCCGGCGCCGCCGGCAGGCGGGGCGCCGTTCCCGTCGCTCCTCCGCTGGGGCCGGCGGAGGCGCCGCGGGCGGCACGGCGAGGGCGCCGCTGGCGCCCCTGGCGCCCCCCGCAGCTGCCGCCGCTGGCGGAGTCGCTGCCGGAGCAGCTGCCCCTGCAGCTGCCGGGAGTGGCGCGTCCGCGTCGACGTCCGAGGAGGAGCACTCGTGGGAGCTGCTCAGCTCCGGCTCCGCCGCCGGCTGCTCCGCGGCCGGCGCGCGCGCCCGGAGCGCCCGCTCGCAGGGGCGCCCGGCCTCCAGCGGGCCAGGAGTGGGGCCGGTCCGCCTGTCCGCCGGCTGCGCGTGGCAGGGGCGGTGCCGCGCGCCGCGGCGCGGGCCCCGCCCGCTTGTCCCCTGGCGGCGCTTCCGCCGGCGCGGGGGCCTCGGCTCTGGCGAGCGGCCGCGCCCGCGCGGGTGCTGCGGCGGCGGGCTCCGCGAGCGCCGCCCAAGCTCCGGGGGAGCTTCCGGGCGCGCCTCGCCCCGCAGGCTCCTGCCGCTGCGCCGGCCGGCAGGTGCGCCGCGGTCGCTCCCACGGGCCGTCCTGCTCGTCCTGCTCGGGGACCTCCAGGTGCCGTCCTGGTGGCGCTGGCGCCTCGGCGGCGTCGCCAGCACCCTTGCAGGAGACAGCTGCGCCGCCCTGCGCGGTGCCGCCCCCCTGCGCAGGCGGAGCGCTGGAGGGGGCCGCCTGCGCGGCGCCGCCGGGCCGCCCGGCCGCGCCGGCGCCTTCGCCTTCCCCTTCGGCCTCGCCCGCCCCGCCGCCGCCTGCCACGGCGCCCGCGGCATCGACCCACGCGCCAGGCGCGGGGGCGACCGGCGCCGGCGCGGCCAGCAGCTGCCACCCGCAGCCCGCCGGGAAGGGGGGAAGGCACACCCAGCACCCCCCGGGCAGCCACTGCATGCGCCGGCGCGCCCCGGCGCGCCGCGCCCCGCAGCCCCTCGGCTCCCCTCGAGCCGATGGCCACGGCAAGCTCCCAACCCCCCGAGAGGGGCAGCCCTACACAGATCTCCAACCATGCCGTCGGGGCCGTGCATCTTCTTCGGAGGCATCCTAGCGAAGATGGGTTCGAGGTCGAATTTCGTAGGAATGACTGCGAGGTCCCTCGGGGCCTCCGGGGCCAGAACAGGGCCCTCGCTGTTGTGAGCATCTACCACCTGCACGACGTCGAGCATGGGGGCGTTCTCGACCTCCGCAAAATGCGACTGCATGTGTTCATCAACCTGCTCTCTCTCGTTCCTCTGCCACTTCCTCCCTCCTCCGAGGCGAATCCAGCCGCGGCGACGAGGACCTCCCATGAGGCCCCCAAAAGCGAAAACGGAGTGGTGTAGCCGTACAAGCGTCCTTGTCTCGCATTTTCCAATACGGGCTCGCCCGAGCTGTGGACCCTCTCCTGGGGACCGTTTTTGTTGCCACTGTTCGTGTCTGTCACGGCCCTGGGGCCCGGCGAGGGACCCCAGAGGCCAGACCACCCAAACAACTTGTCCGCCTGAAATTACCTGTTTCACGAGGCGAGGGGGTCTGCGCTTCCTCCTCCCTCATCGCCTGCAGGCCGTGACGGCGGCGGAGGATGAGGAGGGGGAGGCGGCGGCGGAGGATCGAGGAGAGGAAGGAGGGACGATGAGGGAGAGGGCCGAGGAGGGGGAGGCGGAAGAAGAGGGGAGGCGGAGGCAGAGGGATGGGGAAGCGGGCTGGGAGGAGGGGAGACGGACGGGTCTGAGCTCGACGTCCTCGCAGCGCCTCCGGGCCGCCCGCGGGCTCCCCGGCGCCCGCGGCGGCCCGCAGCTGCCCGTAGATCCCCAGAGCGGTGCGGCCCTCCTCGCCCGCAAGGGCGCGCTCGGCGGCCTCGACCCTGGACAGGAGTTCCGACGCCAGGGCGGCCTGCAGGGCGGGCCAGCGAGGACGGAGGACCGATCCTCCTCGACCATCGATCCTCCATTCTCCTCGTCCTCCCTCTCCTCCTCCTCCGCCGCCTCCTCCTCCGCCGCCTCCTCCCTCCTCCTCCCTCCTCCCTCCTACTCCTCCTTTTCCTCCTCCTCCTTCGCCGCCGTCACGGCCGGCAGGCGAGGAGGGAGGAGGGACGGGCCCCCTCGCGTCGTGAAAACATACGACGGGCAACGTGCTCCAAAATTGAAGGCTCCGAGGGGCCCTCGCCGGGCCTCGGGCCCTCGCCGGGCCCCCGGGACCGTCAAACAATGGCCCATTGCAGGACGAAAAGCTGGTCCAGGGGTGACGGATCGAGACCTCTGAAGGTCCACGATGCGACAGCATCACGATGTCGAGGAACAGGCTTGGAAGAAGGACGGGCGACACCACCACCGCCAGCGCGAGGCGCCAAGGAGGGGGTCCTCCTGGTCGTGTGTGGTCCCACCCTCTGCCCGCTCGAGACATCCCATATCCGCAGCTCGGGGAGGCATCGTGGACCCCCTCGCGTGAGGTTGCCCCCCTGGTGGTGGTGCAGTCTTCGTCCGAGGAGGAGGGGAGCGTTTCTTACTACTTGAGGCCGCAGCATGCTACCAGCAAAGGGAGCAGAGGAAGCGAAAGGGGAATGAATGCAGGGATGAGACGCGGGAAGCCAAGAGGAGACAACATGAGCGGGCACTGAGCAAATGCCCCCACCCCTAGCCCAAGGCGCTCCCGGCCCCCGGGCCGTTTTGAGAGCCCCGGGCCGCTTGCCGGCCTCGTTTGGGTTCCCTTTGGCTCGCCTCGGAACCATCCCCCCAATCCCCCAAACACTTGTAATCTCTTGGAGGGGGAGGGGGTACTCTGTGCTGCGCCAGACTCAGCTGGCTGAGCCTCCCTCGTCGCGTTTCCGCTGGCTTCCGCTGGCCGTCTGGGCGAGGGCGAAGCCCTTTCGATCCCTCGAGGGCGAGGCCCATTCGAGGACGCATGGCCTGAGGGGCATGTTGGGCCTCCTGGGCGGCACTGGGGACAGCATGGGCGAGGACCGCTCTGGCGGCGCGGACAAGTGGGTGGGGCGAGGGGAGCGGCCTTCAGAGAGGGCTCCTCAAAAGGGCCCAGCAGCTTCTGAGAAGGCTCCTAAGACTGCGACAGGGCTGCTCACGGACCTTCCTTGATCTCTTAATAACCGCCCCGATCAAGCCAAACCCTTTTGACGCGCAGCCCAAGCTTGTATCAACCGCACGGGCAGGCATGTGGCGACCGCACGGGCGATGCACATAATGCACATATATTTCACAATGCGTATATGTATATGTGTATGCAAATATATACATATATAGAACCGACACATAATTATATACAATATATATATATATATAGATCTATACATGTATATGTATATATGTATACATATTTATATATGTATGTGTATGTATGTAGGAATGTATGTATATATAATTATGTGTGTGTGCACGTGTGCATGGGCACCTGTGATGTATACATTTGTGTGAATCCACCACTGTGCCCCCTGGCGCGCTGAAGCGCTGTGAAAAAAACAAATCCTGTCTGGTAGCTTGCGGGAAAAATCTTCTGAAGTATCACCCCCTCTCTCTCCGCCGCACATCGCCGCGCGCACCGCCCCTACTCCGGAGCGTACCTGGGCGGCCCTGGCGCCTCCCTGGAGCTCTTAAGATTCCACGTGCGCCCAACAAAACCCCAAGATAGTCCAAGAGGGCCCCGGGTCGCCGGCAGATCGCTCGAAAACGCCCACGATGGCCTCAAGATGGCGCAAAAGGATTTCCAGGCGCCCTAAGAAGCCTCCCCAGAGGGTCGTCACATGCAAGCATCATTCGTTTTCCCGTTGTGTTTTTAACAATGTTGGAATTTTCACTTTTTCGGCTGTCCGACGCTCCAACGGGCCCCCAATACCTCCCCAAACCGGCCCGAGAGGCCTCCAAGAGGGCCGCATGACAGCCTGAGAGCGTCCCGAAACGGCCTAAGAGACGCCCGAAACGGCCACAAAGCAAAAAGCAGGATGAGGACCATGTAATAAGAGGTTAAACTCTGGTGCAAAATGGTGCACCATCTAAAAAACAGTTCGGGTTTTGTTTTAGGTACGATAGTGGGCCGCAATATCCTCTAGCGGTCCGAGCATATAGGGCGCCCGCACCTTTAGCCAGACGCCGGCGGCGCGCTCGCTATGCTCGCTATACAAATCTCATCTAAACTTCTTTATTTCAGAATCGATGGGGGGAGGAGACGAACCGGAGCGAGCGACAAGGTTAAGCTACAGTTCTGCAGAGAAGAACGCGCAGAAGGCTCGTGTTGACACGGGCTGCGAAGTGTCGGCGGGCACGATGGCATCGAGCCAGGATCGCGCCACAAAGTGGCGGCAGGGGCTGGCCTGGCCAAGTGCCAGCGGCAGCCCTGCGGGATCCCTCTGACCAGGACCCCACAGGCGCAGATTGCGCAAGGAAAAGAATAGAAGATTACAGGCGAAACGCAAAAACAAAAATGCTTGACGGATTGCGCCCCCGCCATTACTTGCACCCACAAATCCCGTTCAATACTGCCTTTGGTATGTCCATCGACAGTCGTGTCCCGTGTATCACAGCTCTGTATGCCGCGTGCGATGCGTCTATCCACCATCTGTCTTATCCAGCGGATGTGCCCTAACCGTGAGCAGTATGTAGGCTCTTTTAGGTCCTCGCTGGACAAAGATTTGAATGCCGACTCTTACCGGTTGTGAGGGCAGCTTTGGCACAGAGACCACCGATTCCAAATATACGTTTGAAGTGCGCGGGCGTAAGCGGTCCCGCCTCTAGCTCGCGCGGGGTAACAATGGTCGGGAAGCAGTCCACTAAGTAATGGGCTGCTGCTAGCGTCTCCGCA
>CAUYUJ010018566.1:0-15000 GCA_963575745.1 Prorocentrum cordatum
CCTCCTCCTCCTCCTCCTGCTCCTCCTCCTCCTCCTCCTCCTCCTCCTCCTCCTCCTCCTCCTCCTCCTCCGCCTCCTCCCCACAACCCCCCCTTTGATGAAGTGTAGAAGAGGCGGGAGGTCGGGTCCTTTCCTCCTTGCCGCTCCCAACACGCGGCGCCGCATGTTTCGTCGGCCGCGCACGATGCTCACCGCGCAAGAGCCCAAGGCGAAGCCCGCAAAAACGAAACAACCAAGCCCCCACCCAAAAAAAACATGCACGAAAACATGAGCCGGAGGAGGGAACAAACGACTCAAACCAACGACAGCAGCGATCTCCAATCTCTCCACGATCTCCCCCCAGACCTCGGTTGCTCGGCCTGCTCGAGATCACCGGCCACCAGACCTCGCCGCCCCTTCCCTGGGGGCCCCTCAGATCCGGGCGTCGGCAGAAAAGCACGACCGCACAGTCAATGTTCCACGTCGTCGGTCTATAGATGCGGTTTCCAGGCCCCAGGAGCGTCAAAAAAAACGACCTGGGATGAGAAGCCAGCCCCTGGAAAGGGATCGGGACCCCCCCGAGCCCACGTCGCGACAGACCTGCGTCGTGGGAGGCGAGGGGCCGTCCATGGGAGACCCCCATGTGCGCAAAGCCGGCCGACTCGATTCTGCTCGAGCTGCCAAAGCTCTGGCCCCCACCCCTCCGAGGCCGAGGCGCGGTCCTGACCCTCGGGTAGCACCAGACGACCGACGCCGTCGAGGACGCCGAGGACGAAGAGGACGACTGGTACGACAGGCGACCGACCACCGACGGCTGGCGAGCGACGGCGACCGACGTTGACGACCGACCGACCGACGACCACGACGACGACGACGACGACGACGACGACGACGACGACGACGACGACGACGACGACGACGACCGACAATCGACGACGCACGACGGACGACAAAGGACGACGGACGACGGACGACGGACGACGGACGAAGGACGACGCACGACGGACAACGGACGACGATGACGACGACGACGACGACGACGACGACGACGGCGACGACGACGACGACGACGACGACGACGGACGACAAGGACGGACGGACGGACGAAAAAGACGACGACGATGACGACGACGACATCCGACCGACCGACCGACCAGCAGACCGACCGACCGACGAAACGATGACCGACGACCGACAAGTCCTGGGGAGGACGGCCCCGTTATGGTGACCGCGATCGAAGTGCACTTACCGCAGCTCGTTAGGCATCGCTGCTGTTGCCGCCTGCCGCCTGCACAGAGCCCGATGCCAGTGGCTGGGCACCCGTGCCCACTAGTACTGAGGGGGAACGATGGGGGGGGGAATGGCTCAGAGGCGAAACCTCGACCTGGAATCGGCGATTCACCGCCGACGGATCGGCGCTCGATCGCATACTTGCATATGCTCGGGCAGGGTAGGGTGCCCAGGCCCCGATCGGAGACGAATGGGGCGTTGGGGGTCGATGTTCTTCCCCCCCACCCGAGCTTGTCCCACCCCTCGCGAGGCCCCTGGGGCACCGCCGGGCGGAGGCTAAACGTGGATAGCCAACGGCGCCCAGCGACCTCCCCCCCCCTCCCCCCGAGGCTGCGCAGCGGCCCTGCCCCTCTGGTCGCGGCAGCCGTCGTTGGCGTCAGCGCCATCCGTCGCCCATCGCGCGTCCTCGCTGATCCGTCGTCGCGTCGTCCGTCGTCTCTGCTCTGTCGACGGTCGTGCGTCGTCCGCCGTCCACGTTCGACCCCCGGACGTCGCCAGACGCCGTCGCTGTCCCTCGGCCGTCGGTCGTCGACCATCCGCCGCCCGCCGTCGCCCCCGCTTGTCGTCGTCGGGGCGGCCGCTGGCGACAAGAGGCCCCGCGCGGACGGGGGGGGGCGCCGCCGATCCTGCCCCTCGGGCAGCAGCAGGCCCTTGACGAGGCGGTGGTTGGGGACCTGCCCGCTTGCGCGCGGGAGGGCGACCCCCGGGGCGGGAGCGGCCTCTGCCGCGCCCGGCCTGCCGAGCCGCTGCGTGCGGTAGGACGGCGTCGGCCTGCGCGCCTGGGCCTGCCCCTCCCCCTCCTCCTCCTCCATCCTCTCTCCTCCTCCTCCTCCTCCTCCTCCTCCTCCACCTCCTCCTCCTCCTCCTCCTCCTCCTCCTCCCCCTCCTCCCCACTCCTCCTCTCCTCCTCCCCCTCCTCCTCCCCCTCCTCCCCCCCTCCTCCCCCTCCTCCTCCTCCTGCCCTCCTCCTCCCCTCCTCCTCCTCCTCCTCCCCCTCCTCCTCTCCTCCTCCTCCTCCTCCTCCTCCTCCTCCTCCCCGCAGGCCGCGCCCCCCGCAAGCCGCGCGCCAGAGGTCACCCCGGCGGAGGGCCACCCCTGCGCGCAGCCGGACCCGGCAGAGGTCGTCATAGCCATCGCTCCTGGGGAGGCCCGCGCTGGCCCGCGCCCCGTGCAGGCCCGACCGAGCGGACGAAGCCCGAATCAGAATAGTTCTAAGTATAACAACGATAGTGATAACATTTATAGTGATACTTTCATGAATCGTAATAAGCGCAGACAGAATCATAATCATACTCAGAATCATAGCCATGATCATACTCATAACCGTAGTAATAACAGCAATCAGAATAATAATAGTAGCACTACTGAGAATAATAATAGCAACAGTAATAGTTATTCTTAAAATAATACAAACAATAATGATGATAATAATAATAATAATAACAATAACAATAAGAATCATCATCATCATCATCATCATCATCATCATCATCATCATCATCATCATCATCATCAACATCATCAACATCATCATCATCATCATCAGCATCATCATCACCACCATCATCATCATCATCATCATCATTATCAGCATCATCAAAATCAGCATTATCATCATCACCACCATCATCGCCACCATCATGAGCAGAATGGAAACACAAATAATACGAATATCATGAATAATATTAAAAATGATACGGGTTTGAAAAGTGATGGTAGTAGTAATAGTAATAATAACTGTATTAATAAGATCGGTGAGCAGCATATACACAAGTTAATACATAAATTAGACATAAGTGCTTAAATGTAATAATACCTGGTTTCTATATTTTCTACCGTATATACTGGACATTAAAACTAAGCATAATTCCAACCACGACATGGAAATGATGACGATGCGGATGATAGTATTACGAATACAACAACAATATTCAATACCACAAACAGCAACAACAATAACAAAACAGAAGGAATACAAAGAAAACGATGGCCCACACGAAACAAATCAGAGGCAACAGCATGAAATGGGGATTCCCCGCTGCAGTATCCTGGCAAAGAACCGCGGGCAACGCGTCCTCCTCCTCCTCCTCATCATCCTCCTCCTCCGCCTCCTCCTACTTATCCTCCTCCTCCTTCCCGTCCTCCTCCTCGTCCTCGTCCTCGTCCTCTTTATCGGCCCCCTTGTCGGTCTCATCCTCGAGGCCCTCATTCTTCCTATCGTGCTATTGGGCTTCCTCCTCCAAGGCAACAAGATCCTGCAACCCCCTGAAACACGACCACCCCTGCATCCCCCTCATCGTCGTCGTGTTCCTACTCCTCCTGGCCGTTCTGCCCATCCTCCTCGTCCCGTTCCCTCTCTTCCTCTTCCTGTCCCTCCTCCTCCTCCTCTTCTTCCGCGTGTTCCTGCAGTTTCTGCTCCTCGGGCGGTTGCGCCCGCGGGCGGGTTGAAATGTGTCGCCTTGTTACGGTTGCTGCGCCCGCAGGCAGATTGAAATGTGTCGCCTGGTTGCGGTTGCGGTTGCGCCCGCGGGCGGGTTGAAATGTGGGTCCGGGGGGCGTTACCGCCCCCCTGCGTTTTTGACTTTTCGCGAGAACGAATAAAGACGAAAAAGCCGCAGAAGGCAAACACACAAAACGACTGACGGCCCCTAGCGTTGTTTAGTTTTTCGCGTGTCCTTCATTTCCTCCTCATCATCATCATCCCATCCTCCTTTTCCTCCTCCTCCTCCTCCTCCTCCTCCTCTTATTCCTTTTCTCCTCTGCAGTAGAAGCAAAACTCCTCCTGCTCCACCTCATGTGTTCTCTCACTCCCTGGAACCATTGGGGAGACCCCAATCCATAAAATCAAAAAACTCAATAAGCGCAATGTTCTGGGACATTACAGACAGCGAGCGGGGCGACTCTTTACATTACGTGTATTATTTGGTTTGCTTGTATGGTTTTTTGTTTTGAGATTATTCCACAGGTTTTCCTGGGCTCTGCTCCGACAGGCGATTTTGATTAGGAGGAGAGGGAGGAGGAGGAGGAGGAGGAGGAGGAGGAGGAGGCTCTCATGGCTCCCGCATGGATCCCTCATGGCTCCCCCATGGCTCCCTCATGGATCCCTCACGGCTCCCTCTTGGCTCCCCCGTGGTTCCATCATGGTTCCCTCATGGCTCCCTCGTGGCTTCCTCATAGCTCCCCCATGGCTCCCTCATAGCTCCCACATGGCTCCCTCATGGCTCCCTCGTGGCTCCATCATGTCTCCTTCGTGTCTCCCTCATGGTTCCCTCATGTCGCCCTCATGGCTCCCCCATGGCTCCTTCATGGCTCCATCATGGCTCCATCATGGATCCCTCATGGTTTCCTCATGGCTCCCTCGTGGCTCCCTCATGGCTTTTCCGTGGCTTCCTCATGGCTCCCTCATGGCCATGATAGCTCCCTCATTACTCCCTCACGGCTCCCACATGGCTGCCTCGTGGCTCCCTCCTGGCTCCTCCATGGCTCCCTCATGGCTCCCTCGTGGCTCCATCATGTCTCCTTCGTGTCCCCCACCCATGGTTTTCTCATGTCTACCTCATGGTTTCCTCATGTCGCCCTCATGGCCCCCTCATGGCTCCCTCATGGCTCCATCACGGCTCCCTCGCGGTCCTGGCATGGCTCCCTCATGGCTCCCTGTTTGCTCCTTCACGTCTCCCTCATGGGAAGGCACAGGAGCAGCAGCCGGAGGAGGGGGAGAAGCAGGAGTAGAAGCAGGAGGAGAAGGCAGAGGAGGAAGAGGAGGTTGATGATGTGGCTTCTTGCCAGTGCAACCCATACGCAAGACAGCAAAACAGACATTGGCAACCTCATGTCTCGAATGGCGCTCGGTGCATGTACGCATGCTGCGAAATCTGTGGTTTCAATATCCCGCCCTGGATTTACAATTCGCAAAATGAGATGCCCCTTCGGCCAAATGTGGAACAGCTCAGACCAATTCAGATGAGGCAAGATACTGCAGCGCCCATCATATACAAGGGCATCCTCGATCGGCTCAAGCGTTCTCATCGCACGCGCCTTTCGTGCCGACGCTCCTCCCTTGCGACTGCCGTGGCGAAGGAGAACGCGATGCCCCCAAAGACCCTCCGCGAGACTCTTGGGGACGCCGCTGGGGACGAGAACCTCAACTTCGGCGAAACCCTCGCGCACCCCGATGGCATGAAACCCCACTTCCACGCTGGCCTCCCGCACGGCCACGTTTGGCAAGAGGGGGCGTCAAAGATCGCGGACCTTCGTGCTGCACCCATGAACGCCCATGCGGGCACGGAGATATGACCACTCGAAGAAGCGAAAGGCCATGGCAAAAGACCGTGCGACACGAAATGCCACGCCGAGGGCCCGCGGCAAGAGCACCGCCGTGAAGAAAGCCCGTGGAAAGCGCGTCGCCACCAAGCGCGACAACGCCAAGCGCACCTCCATGAAGAAGCGCGGCGCCAAGCGATCCATCGTGACGAAGAAGAAGAAGAAGCCTGCCCAAGGCACTGCGGGGAAAAAGGGGGAAGCCCAGCCCTCCGCCATGAAGGAGGCGAGCCCCACGAAGTTCATCATCCAGGCAGACGAGGCGTACCACCACAACGCGCCTGACGCCTGGCTGCCGCCCGAGGCCTGACAAAATCTGGTTATAGCGCGTCGTTGTGCAGGAGTCGCCGCAGAGCGTGCTGGACAACCCGTCGGACGCTTATGATGGGCGGCCGCAAGGCAAGGCAGAAATGGTCAAGAGTTTCGACATGGTCGGCCTTCGCAAAGGCGTGACGTTGTGGTGTCAGACTCGTGGGGGGGAGGGGCACGCTGGCGGCAGTGAAGCACATCCGCGCCAGGGAAGGCTGGTCGACGCGCGACATGCGCCACGAGGCGGTCGTGCACTCCAGTGGAGAGGCGGTGAACGCGCGCGGCTACGGCACCAACGTTATCGAGAACAGGTGGTCCGTGCTTGAGCGTTGGGAGGAGAAGCGAAACGGGGGCCAACTGCCTCCCACCTCGGACAGGCGCGCGTAGAGCAGGCTTATCACGGAGCTCCCGTATCGAAAGGTCGCGCCCAAGGGGCACAGGATGGACGGCGGCCACACGTACTCGGTGGCCGCGAGGGTTTTCTTGCAGCACGTGGCCGAGGTGCACGCGCAGGGGAAGATGTGAGCTGACCTCGGCTTCGTGCCCCCGATGCGGTTTTCGGCCGCATTGCGTTTTGCATGCGCTGTCGAAGAAAAGACACCGACACATCGTACTTCCGCATCCTGTCGCCCCCCCTCGCCCTCCTAGAGCAAGCTCAAGAGAAAATATCAAAAACGTAGGTGGCGGCTATGCCCCCTGAACCATGAAAAATGTCGCCTGGTCGCGGTTGCTGTTTCGGTTGCGCCCGCGGGCGGATTGATATGTGTCGCCTGGTTACGGTTGCGGTTGCGGTTGCGCCCGCGAGCGGGCTGAAATGTGTTACTGGGTTGCGGTTGCGGTTGCGGTTGCGCCCGCGGGCGGGTTGAAATGTGTCGTTTGGCTGCGGTTGCGCCCGCGGGCGGGTTAAATGTGTCGCCTGGTTGCGGTTGCGGTTGCGGTTGCGCCCGCGGGCGGGTTGATATGTGTCGCCTGGTTGCGATTATAATTCCGCCCGCGGGCGGGTTGAAATGTGTCGCCGGGTTGCGGTTACAGTTCCGCCCGCGGGCGGGTTAAAATGTGTCTCCAGGTTGCGGTTGCGGTTGCGCCCGCGGGCGGGTTGAAATGTGTCGCCTCGTTGCGGTTGCGGTTGCGCCCGCGGGCGGGTTGAAAGGTGTTGTCAAAAATGCCCCTCCAATTCAGTCAATGCAACTGAATTCAGGTCGGTAGGATCCCACCTGGGAAGATGTTTATGTAGCCCCTCGCCATTTCCTCCTCGCCCTGGCGCAGGCCCTCATCCCGCTTTCTGATTGGCCTCTTCCGCCTCCTCCTCCTCCTCCTCCTCGTTCTTCTCCCCCTCCTGCTATGCATCCTTTTTGTTTTGATCCTTTTCCTCCTCGTCCTCCTGGTCCTCCTCATCCTCCCCCTTTCCCTTCTCCTCCTCCTTCTCCTCGTCACCGTTCTCCTCTTTCAAACGAAAAAGTTGCCCCTGTCGCACCCCGTGGCCGGTCGGAAGGGCGGGCCGGGCGTTTCGCCTGTGATTGCCTTACTATTAGATGAGCCTCAAGTTTAAAGCTGACCACAGCTTCACAGATGGAGGGCGGATCGTTTTCAAAATGCATCTCTCGCCTTGGCGCCGCGCACATTCGTTTCAACAGGATGCAAGAATGTCACGGATTGAGGACAGGTCGTTTTTTTTAATGTGGCTATCGCCGTAGCGCCGCGCACACTCATCCTAAAATGTTGCAACAGCTTCACGGATTCAGGACAGATCGTGTTCAAATGTGGTTCTGTCGCGTATGATCGTTTTAAAAATGTGGGAGAGTTTTAATGGTGTGCATGGTCACCGTACCCGAAAGCGTTTTGAAACGATTCTGGATCGTCAGGGCGCCACAGTTACTTTGATTCGCGGTGTTGAAAGCCCAGGGTTGGCGTTATGGCGCAATTCCGGATCGTCAAGTCGCGTCGATCAGATTGACCCGTGGCGTTGAAGTCCTGACATTGGTGTTTTGGCATGTTCTGGATTATCGCACGTTTGTCCCTCAACGGGACACTTCTTTCAGTGGAAATGAATCCGTGTATGGGGCCGACGAAAAAAGGGAGTTTGGATGGAGGGTGCATTCCGACATCGTTGATGATGCTTGGGTTTACCCTAGTCCTCCCCCTCCTCCTCCTCCCCTTTCTCCTCCTCCTCCTCCTCTTCCTCCTCCTCCTCTTCCGTTTCCTCCTCCTCCCCGCCCCCATTATCCTTTTCCTCCTCCTCCTCCTCTTCCTCCTCCTCCTCCTCCTCCTCCTTCTCCTCCTCGTCTTCCTCCTCTTCCTCCTCCTTTTCCTCCTCCTCCTCCTTTTCCCCCTCCTTCCCCTGTTTCTCCTTCTCCATATCATTGTCCTCCTCCTGCCTCTTCCCTTCAAGCACCTCTCCTTCCATCTGGCCGGGGCCCGCATGTCGATTTTCCTTGGCGCCGTCGCCGCCTCGGCGAGCAAGGGCGCGTTCTCCGATGGCCCGATCGCGAAGCTCGCGAAGGCGGGCAAGACAGGGAAGCCTTCTCCGGCGTCCTGCAAAGCATCAACGCAGAGGCGGCGGGCGAGGTAGGATAGAGGATCGAGGTAGGATCGAGGATGTGCCTCGACATTCTGCACAGAACCCCCAAGGAAAGGACTGGGGGGGTTCATGGCTGGAGGAGGGGCCCAAAACCACAACGCCCTGAAAAAGTCAGGAGGGGGGCTTTGCGCCACTCTCGGCCTCTGGGGGTCTGCGTCTGGCCCCGGGACGGCCAATGACCGATCCGCAGCAGAAGCCCGGCGGCAGGGAAGGGGTCGAGACGTTGGAATTCTGAGGTGGTGGCGCTGCCGAGCCCAGGCCGATACAGACCGATCGGGTCTCTGAACAAACTTCCTCCTCTTCCTTCTCCTCCTCCTCCTCCTCCTCCCTCCTCCTCCTCCTCCTCGTCCTCCTCCTCCCCTATTCCTCCTCCTTTTCCCCCTCCTCATCCTCCTCCTTCTCCTCCTCCTCCTCCTCCTCCTCCTCCTCCTCCCTCCTCCTCCTCCTCCTCCCCTCCCCTTCTCCCCCTCCTCATCCTCCTCCTTCTCCTCCTCCTCCTCCTCCTCCTCCTCCTCCTCCTCCCCCTCCTCCTCCTCCTCTGAGCGGCGACTCTGGTCCGAGGCTGGGGGAGGCGACCAGGCCGCCTCCTCACCTAAGCGCGCCACAGGGAGCGGCGGGCTCGGCAGAGGCACTGGGCTGCCTGTCACAGCCCACGGTGAGGCCACTGGACAAGCAGCCCTCAGATGAGGGATCCAAGGAGTCCGAAAGCTGGTGGAACACCAATCGAGGCTCGACCATGGCAGTCACCGCCGCCCCCATTAGACAAGGGATCCTCCAGAGCCTGAAGCCTCCTGGGCACGTTCCTCAACCAACGCCCCACCGTGCCACCCGCCAGGATAAGGACAAGGACAAGGACACGGGCATCGCGTACGTTTTTGAATCGGCAGCGCAGAGGATCCTCTGGTGCGAACCGCCGACGGAAGTGCGGATTCGAATCGAACGCTGGCGATGGCACAATACAAAACTACAAAACGTGCACACTGTCAATGCAACGATGATTGGTGTGGCTGCGTACGTGCAGCGCGGCGCGCGAGCGGAAACATGCTCTCGGGGCTCAGCGAGCAGAGGAGCAAACTTGTCAGCCCAGGGCGCGGCTGGCCCGCCTTGGCTGCGACATCCCTCGGCCTCGCCCTGGGGAAAGCCGAGGCATCGGTGTGGAAAGGCTCCGGGCAAATGCGATACGGTGAGGGCATGTGTTCTGTCTCTCCGCGTCCGAGGACTTGCACGCAACAACAGAAGTCCCACTGGAGGCGCTAGCATACTTGGCGGCTCACGGTGAGGGCATTGGAGAAAGAGCCACTGGATACGGAATCCAGAGTCTGGGAGCCCGTGGAACTCCAATCGTGGACTGGCCTGGGTATCACCGCAGCCCTGATGAGATAAGGAATCCTCCGGGACCGGAAGCCTCATGGGAATACTTCTTCAGAAAAGCCCCTACTGCAGGCCAGACAAGCCGTCGAGTGCAGAGCAAGCCTGGAGGACGAAGCTGGATCTGGTGACCCAGTCGGGTAGCGGGGGCAACCACTGCGAGGGTGCCTGTGCCGAGAGGGGCTTCGACTCCATCTCGGGATCGGTGCTCTCGTTGGCTGTCTCTGTTGCCCCTTCCGGTTTAGCGAAGGGTTCCGAACAGTTGTTCCTCATCCTCATCCTCCTCCTCCTCCTCCTCCTCCTCCTCCTCCTCGTCATCATCATCATCATCATCATCATCATCATCATCATCATCATCATCATCATCATCATCATCATCATCATCATCATCATCATCATCATGCTGCTCCTCCTTCATCCTTTTCATGACGAATGAATAACTCTTCCTCATCCTCCTCCTCCTCCTCCTCCTCCTTCTGCTGCTCCTCCTTCATACTTTTCATGACGAGTAAAGAACTCTTCCCTGCCGCACCCGCAGACCTGCCGGTGGGGCGGGCCAGGCTGTTCGCCGGAGACTTCCTCACATGCTATATGGTCCTGAAGCTGGGCGATTTGCCACAGTCACACACATCGAGGGCATGGTGTTCAACATGCCGCCGTCGTCCTCACGCCGCGCACATCCGTCCGAAAACGCCTGCAACATGTACCAGGATGGAGAGTGGCAGTTTTCAAAATGATGCTCTCGTCTCAGCGCCACACACGCACAGATTCGTCCTCATAGCTTGCAGCATATACGAGAATGGAGGGGAATCGTGTTCCACATGGAGGTCTCGCCTGGGCGCCGCGCGAGTTCGTTTAGAGACTTGCAACAGATTGAGAGATGGAGGGGTGGTGTCGTTGAAAATCCTGGTCTCGCTTTGGTGCCGAGCACGCTCGTCCCAAAAGCCCGCAGCAGCTGCAGGGACGGAGGACGGCTCCTCGTCAGCATGGGGCTCCCGCTCAAGACTCCCCCGAAGGCCACGACCAGAAGTGCAAGCGTGTGCAGCAGCCACACCGATGGAGGCGGTCCTTTCTGGCAAACAGGAGATATCGCTGGGCACCCCGCTGAACTGTCACTGCACCGCCGACCTTGCAGGCGTGCTGCAGCGGATGTTTTGCGAGGATTCCTGCCGGTACAGAACCCCGAAAAACGGCGCGCGCAAAACGAAGCGAATGTCACGCGGACTTGCTTGTAGTCTTCACTCCTGGCCGAAAAGATCCGCACGAGGTCACCTTCGAAATCCAGAGCGGGATTATCAAGGACTCTCCAGGCCCATCCCACCGTGTTCCGAACGACATCCGCTCTGCGGTGCGGGTGCCGGGAGAGCTGTTAGGGGGCCACATGCGAACCCTACCCCTACCCCCCACGATTTCTGAGGGGGAGGGTGGGGTTCACTTCGCTAGGGAGCTCCCGAGCGGAGTGAACCCCACCCTCCCCCTCAGAAATCGTGGGGGGCAGGGGTAGGGTTCGCATGTGGCCCCCTAGCTGTAGGATCGCACCTCGCGATCCTCACGACCGGGATTATCCAGGACTCTCCAGGCCCATCCTACCGTTGTCCAAACGAAAACCGCTCTGCGATGCTGGTGCCGGGAGAGCTGTAGGACCGCACCTCGCGATCCTCATGACTCGCCGCGAGTGGTGCAGGGAGGTTCGTCTCCCGACAGGGCTCCCGCCCGAGGGGCAGGCCCGCGGGGTGTGTGCGGGTCTCTCTCGGAGTGGCGCGCCTTGCCGCGGCACGTCACTGCATCGACCTCGCAGACGTGCTGCAGCGGATTTGTTGCGCGGACTTCTGCCAGCGCAGAGCCCCGAAACGGCGGGTGCAAAACGAAGCGAGCTTCGCGTGGAGTTGTGTTGTCGTCTTCACTCCTGGCCAAACAGATCCGCGCGAAATGCACCTCGAGATCTGGCATGAAATTCTCCAAGACACTCTGGGCCCATCCTACCGTTTTCCGGACGAAATCCGCTCTGCGATGTTGGCGCCATGATGATACGGAAAGCTTGTATCGGTTAGTAAGAGAGAGAGTCTTGTGGCCGAACTTTCTGGCATGTGCCGCCCTTTGCTATTTTGATGGCGGGGCACGGTCACGATATCACGCTTATGGCAGTTCCGCCTGTGCTCGTTCGCCCACCTCTTGAGAAGACGGTCCTGCGTGGGTTCGACCGGGACCTGGAGGCGGCACGTTGAAACCTTGAGGGCAAGGGTTGTGTGGATGACACATGTTCCGAAGCCAAGAGGCAGGAGGAGGATTCCGCTGCCCCTCACGAGGGATATCCCGATCGCACAAACCCCGCGAGCAAGCGCTGGAGAGAGAGAGAGAGAGAACACGGCAAGCCAACTCAACAGGCTGCCCTGCGTGGGAGGCAGGGACTCCGCCGATCGAGACGCGAGAACAAAAAACTCGCAATAGCCACGGACTCGGGCAGAGGGGGGAAGGAAGAAAGGACGCCAAGGAGGGGGAGTGGACAGCGTGGTTGCCGACAACGGCGGTCACGCGCGTCGGCGCTTCTGTGAATTGAAGAATCCCCCCTCTTGAACACCAGTAGTCACACGCCGTTCCAGAAGGGTCACATTCAGGCCTGACCAATATACAGTCGGGGCGTTGACCTAAGGAACCCTAAATAAGAAACGAGGCCCCTTTGTCCCATAAGTGAAACTTCGATTTCACGCGGAAGAACCTTAGGAAACCCCAGGGCAAACTGCAAAGCAATCAGGGAACACCGAGCCCCTCCCAAACAAAAAGGGTTCCTTCTTCAGGGCACCGACTATACACGCACCAGTGTGCGACCCGCTCAAGATACCCGACCGACGAAACGCGTCCCCTGTGCTCAGCAGCCACAGGCACTTTTAGGCATCGCCTGTGGAAGTGCGAGGCTGTGCGGGAAGAACGCGAGGTTCTCGTCAAACCTGCGGTCCGTCAGCTGGCTGATGATTCAGATAGCGCGCTTGCCTGTCATTGAGTACTTCCCCATCCTGCCGATGAGTGTCCTGGTCCAGCGACTTCTGGGGTGATTTTGGTGGAGTGGGTTGACGACACGCTGGGAGATTTACGTAGCGACGTTCGGGGGGGAATGATGGCGAATCGTCCCAGGAGTCAATCGGGCTGGCCAGGCTTTGTTGGTCTGGTATAGAACCATAGGTCCCAAAAAGCTTCAGGTTCGAGGGAATGTGCGGGGCACATCGCCGCAGACTCCCCAGACAGCTGAGTTTCATTATTACAGTATCGCGTTTCAGTGGTCGACTGGTCCCAACGACAATTTCTTGGCTGTCAGAACTGTGTCGGCTTTCACGTGTTACCACTATCCCTGCAATGCTCGCCCAAGCGCGCGCACGCTTGTGAGGCGCAGTTGCGTCAGTCGTTCCCTCATCAGTACAAGACAAAGTCAAACAACAAACCGGACCCACCAGGATACCGACTGCTGCGAAGATGCTTGGGATGGTATGTGTGCGAAGGTAATCGGGCTGTTGAGTGTTCTCTTGACCCAAAGGCTGACCCCGAGGCTGTGGAACGCCTCGATCACAGGCTGAAGGTGGCCAAAGCGATTGGTACTTTGGCGGCTAGTTTAATGCCCTCATGGCAGAGGCTCGTAGTCGGACAGGATGTGCAGCGTACTCCAGAGCCCCAAAAGCCAGCCAGCCAGCCCAGCTCGACCTTCACACCTGCAGGGTTGTGTTGGAAATATTGGCAGTGTCCTCAATAATTGCGTGTGTCTCATGCCCAGGACCGACATGAACTAACTCGCCCTCCCCCCACCCCCAGGGGTGTGCTCCCTCGCCCTGAAGGTCCAACCCGCAAAGCTTCGAGAGCTCGGTCACTGCTGTGCCGGTATCGGCTTTGACGGTGACTCGCTCGATGACATCTGTCAGCAGTGCGCCTATTTCACCTCAGGCGGGAGACTGGTTCGGCTTGGCAAGCCATGTCGAGACTCAAGTCCATAATACAGCATGGAGCACGTTCGGCCATGGACTCCATCCCAAGAAGGACGAGGTCAAGGCCGCTTGGCTCTCGATCTTTCCCATTTATACGGGTTGGCAGATTGCCCCTGGACTCGCCCTCCCTCCAGGATGCACGTGGGCTGCATGCTGAGCTTGATAGCACAGATGAATATTCCTCCTCCTCCTCCTCCTCCTCCTCCTCCTCCGCATCATCACCATCACCATCACCATCACCATCACTATCATCCTCAACCTCCTCCGCATCATCATCATCACCATCACCATCATCAGCAGCATCATCTTCATCTGCATCATCAGCAGCATCATCGTCAGCATCAGCATCATCAGCATCGTCAGCATCGTCTTCTTCTACATCATTATCATCAACATCAGAATTATCATCATCACCATCCTCAGCATCATCTTCATTTGCAGCAGCATCATCAGCATCATAATCGCCAGCAACATCATCATCTTCATCATCATCGTCAGCATCATCATCAGCATCATCATCAGCATCATCAGCATCATTGTCTTCTACATCCTCATCATCAGCATCATCATCATCCGCCTCCTCTTCCTCGGCCTCCTCCTCCTCCTCCTCCTCCTGCTGCTTCTCCTCCTCCATATCCTCCTCTCCAGCCGATTCCCTCCGAAATAACTCCTTACTGTCACACCCCGAGACGTGTGGATTGGGCGGACTGGGCGTTTCGCCGTAGGCTTCCTCACCATGTGCGACCCTGAATCTTAAAAGTTGAAATAGTTTCACGGGAGAGCTGGTGGTCTTGAAAGTATGGTTTTCGCCTTAGCGCCGCGCGCATTCCTTTGAACAAACTGCAAGAGCGTCACGGATGGAGGACGGGTCATTTTCAAAATGTGCCTCTTGCTTTGGCGCCGTGGACGCTCTTCTTGAAAGTTTGCATCAGCTTCAGTGATGGAGGGCGACTCCTCTTCAAATTGTGCCTCTCGCCGTAGCCCCGTGCACACTCGTCTTAAGAATTCACACCGATTTCAAATATTGTTATGGTTGACGTCCGAAAGAAGGGTGTTTCGGCACGACGTAGGACTGTCAGGACGCAACAGTTACGCTGATTCGCTGTGTTGAAGTCCCGTAAATGGTGTTCTGGCATGATTCAGGATCGTCAGGACGCAACAATAATAACAATAATAATAACGATGACAACG
>CAUYUJ010018566.1:17500-20000 GCA_963575745.1 Prorocentrum cordatum
AGATGGAAGTGCTAATTGCAATCGAACATTGTTGACGGCGCAGTGACCGTTGCACACTGTCAAGTGCAGCAGCGGGTGGTGTGAAAGAAGACCTGCAAGTCGAAGCGAAACGTGCTGCGGTCTGAAAGCCGAGGAGGCAACTCAACTCGAATTTAACTCCTGCGCGAGCAGTCTGGAGCGAATTGGGTGGCCACTGAATCACCAAAATCGGTGATAGACAACAACACGCAAGAAAAGAAAGAACTGTCACGGCTGCCAGACGAGCTGATGTGGGACGAAACGTTGACCCAACAGACACACGCATGTGTATATATACACACATATACATATATTGCGTCGGCGGCTGGGCAGAGGTACTGCTCCGGCGATGTGTCAAATACACATACACACACACACACACCACACACACACACACACACACACACACACACACACACACACACACGCTCACATTTCCTCGGCGACCGCGCGCGCGGCGGCGCGGTGTCAAAGTACGGCGGGAACTGGACCGAGCCGAGGTGGCAGCGTGGCCAGGAGTGACAGCCGCCCAACTCCACCCCCGCGGGCAGGCCGCCAGCAGAAAGGCCCACACGGCCAGCTCTTGTCCTCACGACTCCGGCGCTGGTCTCCTGACACCCCCCCGGCTCCCTCACCATGAAGCGATCGCGGCTCCCCGACCTCCGAGGCAATCCGTGGGAGCCTCCTGTGCCGTCTTGCCCGGCTCTTACGCTCGCCGACGCTCGCCGACGCCGAATCTCGACGCTGGACATCGACGACGCCAATCGACGCTGCCTCCTCGAATACCAGACGCTACTCGACGCCAGTGCTCCCTAAAGGTCGGGAGCGGCCAAGAGGGGGGTGTCCAAGAGGGCGGGGTGCAAATCATGACCGGCGGCATGTGCGCGGCCCAGCGGGGGGGCCAGGGACGTAATGAAATAAGAAGAGGCGCCATGAAATCTGGGGAAATATCATGGCCCCCGCCATGATATCCACCCCCCCTAGTCATCACCCCCCTCTTTTCCGCCCCCGATCCTCGAATACCAGACGCTACTCGACGCCAGTGCTCCGTCAAGGACGGCATCGCGCGGGCACGCCGCGGCTCCCACGGTTTCCTGCCGAGCCCGCTGGCGCGCACCGCTCGACGTGTCGGCCGTGGCCGGGCCACCCGCGGCGCTCCACCCTTTGGACGCCCCTGCGCTGGGGCCGCCGCCGCGCCCGACCAGAAAACGGATGGGACACCGACACAGTCGACTTCACGCAGGAGTGACCCTGGGTATGACTACCTACCAGACCACCCCAACCTAACCCGAAGACCCGAATTTCGGGTTGGGGGGGGTACGGGTTTCCATATGTGTTTTTTCGATGTTCCCGGACCCCCCCCCACTGGAAATGCAGGGCAAATTGAGGCCTTCGGGTTGGGTTGGGGTGGATTGGTGGGTGGTGAGGGTAAGAGCGACCTTTGGTGCGCGGCTTTTGGGGGCGCCGCGGGGGGACCAAACACAAGCGCGGAAGGCGCTACCATCGCATCGCGTGCTGCGATCGGGGGGCCCCAGTGGGCCCGCACCAGAGGTCACTCCGGCGAAAGGTCACTCTTACGTCTAGTCGGCAGAAATACCGCACTGCGTGGCGCGGCGCCAGTCTTCCCAGGCGGAAGCGGATGCGGAGGGTACGCGTCGCGACTAGCTCTGAGCACAAGTGCTCTCGAGCCAAGAAAAGAGAGAGAGAGAGAGAGAGAGAGAAAGAGAGAGATGACGGCGAGGGGAAGACAAGCTGCAGCCAGCTGGGACGTGAACAAATACAGGGTCGCCAAATGGAACCAGAAGGCTCCAGCGGCTCCCTAGCGAAACTATGGCGTTCCGTGGCTTGCTGGACTGTTGGAAACAGCGCTTCGGCAATCCTTGGGACATGCTGGAGGCCGCGGCGCACTTCAACATACGGTGTGCGGCGGCCCGTGGGGCCTGGTGGAGACTGCTCCTCGCGTGAGTCTTTGCCCCGCACGTGCAAAAGCGCTTACGGCGACCCCTGGGGCTCGAGAAAGGTTCAGATCCCAACCGGACGCGTGAGATCCCAACCGGACGGTTCAGATCCCAACCGTCAAGGACACGTGGGACGCGTGAGATCCCAACCACTTTGGAGACTCTGAAAAGCTCCAACCTCTGCAAGGTTCTGCGAGCCACTGCGAACCTCTGAGAGATTCTGAGAGATTCTGGGTGACAGATTCTGACAGATTCTGACAGGTTGCGAGAGATTCTGAAAGATTCTGAAAGATTCTGAGAGCTTCTGAGAGCTTCTGAGAGCTTCTGAGCTCCTGAGAGCTTCGGAGAGCTTCTGAGAGTTTCTGAGAGCTTCTGAGAGTTTCTGAGAGTTTCTGAGAGGTTCTGAGAGCTTCTGAGAGATTCTGAGAGATTCTAATAGATGCTGAGAGATTCTGAAAGATTCTGACAGCTTCTGGCAGCTTCTGAGAGATCCTGAAAGCTTCCGAGAGATTCTGAGAGATTCT
>CAUYUJ010018566.1:27500-51756 GCA_963575745.1 Prorocentrum cordatum
AACAACAGCAGCAACAGCAGCAAACAGCAACAGCTACAGCAACAGCAACAGCAACAACAACAACATCATCACCATCATCATCAGCATCATCATCATACTCATCATCATAATCATCATCGTCGTCATAATCACCGTCAGTATCATCAGCAGCAGCACCATCATCATCAGCATCATAATCGTCATCATCATCCCTCGATCCTCTCCTGTCTTCCTTCTCGCCCCCGCCTCGTCCAGCGACTCCATGGGGTCATCGCCAGTACGCGCCTGCCACGGGCGGCAGCGGCTTGGGCGCCAGGGGCTGCACCCCCAGATCATTATCATCCTCCGCCCTCACGTCAATACTCCGCCACTCCCTCATCCTTCGACTTCGTCCTCCCTCCTCCGACCCCCCCTCATCCTCTTCCACTCTCCTCCTCTTCCCCATCCCCCGTCCGCCTCATCCTCATGCTCCTCCGCCTCCTCCCCCCCCCCTCTCATCCTCCTCCCTCCTCCTCCTCCTCCTCCTCCTCCTCCTCTCCTCCTCCTCCTCCTCCCCCTCCTCCTCCTTCCTCCTCCTCCTCCTCCTCTCCTCCTCCTCCTCCTCCTCCCCCTCCTCCTCCTCCCCCCCTCCTCCTCCCCTCCTCCTCATCTCTCCTCCTCCTCCTCCTCGTCCTCCTCCTCCTCCTCCCTCCTCCTCCTCCTCCTCCTCCTCCTCCTCCTCCTGGTCTACCTCCCTCTCATCCTCCGTCCTCCGTGCGTAGCCATTTGGGCTTGAGCCGCCCAAAGCGGGCGAACCCTCCAGGGCGGTGGCGGCGGCGGCAGCGACCGCGGCAGCAGCGCCGGCGGCCCAGCGGCGCCCGCGGCGGCCGCATCGGCAGCCGCGCGGGCTGCGGCCGCGGCGGCCAGCTAGGCCGCCCGCGGTGCCGACGGCGCCGCCGCCGCAGAGCGGCATCAGCGGCGTCGGCAGCGCCGGGAGCGCCAGTGGGCGCAGGCACGCGCAGCGGCGCCAACTGCGCTCACCGCTCCGCAGGCGTCGGCAGCGCCAGCCGCCCCGGCGGCGCCGGGCGCACGGGCGGCGCCGGTGGCGCCGACGGCCCGAGGGGCGACGGCCGCGCCAGCAGCGCAGCGGCGCCAGCAGCGCCAGAAACGCCAGCAGCGCCTGTCGCGGCGGCGGCGCCCGCAGCAACGGGCGCCAGCAGGTTTATCTTCCTGCCTCTGAGGCGGCAGCCCATGCACCCGTCCCTCGTGACGAGGACGATCGGGGTCGGGCTCGTGGAGCTCGGGCGTCTCCCCTCGAAGCTGTCGCGGTTGAAGATGGAAGCCGCAGCGGCCGCCCGCCAGCGGACCATGGCGGCTCGAGCCTGTCGGCGGCGGGGCGGCAGGGCCCTAGAGCCAGACGCCTTGTGCCAGGGGGGCTACGGAAGAGAACGCACAGACAAACAGAAAGCGTCCTCGGTGCTCGATCACCCCCCGACCGACAAGCCCCCCCCCGACGCGAAGCCCGAAGCCCTGAAGCCCCCCAAAATCATGCCTCGCTACTCCTGCCCGCCTCCTGCCAGCCCTCCGCTGGCGGGCGCGCCGCCCTTTTTTCTTACTCTCGCGGGTCTCCGCCGAAGGCGAGAGGCGCGCCGAAGGCGGGGCCCCTCTTGGGCGCCCCGCCTTGCTCCTGCGCAGTACGCCACGGTGAGCTACAGCCAGCGGTGAAGTCGAGCAGAGGCACTGCCAAGCTTGGCTGCCCCGATACGCGACGCACAGCCCGCGGCGGGCTGGTACGGAACTCAACACGAGCGTCGACAGCGCGAGTCTGGCGCGTTCCGTTCGCCAAAGCGTGAGCCAGCACGTGCGTGAGACGCGTTCAGCACGGTACGTGTTGCGTTTCAGCACGTGCGCATCAGGCCAGCTAAGCTGCCAAGACGACTAACCCACTTTTGTGGCACGTGCACAGCCAAGAACGTCCCACGCATGCGAGGGCGAGGCCTTCTCTGGAGCCCTCAGGTCGGAGGGTCGGAAAAGATGCGACGGCTGATTTTCCCACGTCTTCGGTCTCCCGATTTCCCGGCCCCAGGACCGTTGAAAATCAGCCAGGGATGAAAAGGGCAACCCCAGAAAAAGAAGGTCTCTCGTAATAGGGTCGCAAAAGCACATGCGATAGTTCATCCTGTGGCGCAAGGCGCGTGGCAGCCACGTGCTGATGTTGCACGACGTGCGTATCCCGCACGAACGATTGCACGAACTGTGGCGTACATTTTCGAGGCCCTCTCTGCCAAGGACCCATTGGCTCGAATCCGAGCAATCCCCGGGAGCAGAGGTCGAGCTCCCTGGGGGCCCACACCGTGGAAAGACGGCGCCATCGGAGGAGAGGGAGTGCCCCGCCTCTCGCGGCGTGCCAGGGTGATAGGGAGAACGCGCTGCCAAACTGACGCACCCACACCTCCGGGCACGCGCACAGCTTGGCGGCGCGCACAAGGGGGTAGCGGGAGGGAGGACTGCTTCTTGGAGGGAGGCTGCTTCTTAGAAGGCGCCGGCCTTACATCTATCAGTAAGGCCCGCGCCTCCCAGGAGGCAGGGCTGCTGCTACGAAGCCCCCCCCCTCTCCCCCCTCCTCCTCCTCCTCCTCGTCCTCGTCCTCGTCCTCCTCCTCCTCCTCCTCCTCCTCCTCCTCCTCCTCCTCCTCCTCCGCCTCCTCCTCCTCCTCCTCCTCCCTCCTCCTCCGCCTCCTCCTCTCCGCCCGCCTCCGCCTCCCTCCTCCTCCTCCTCCTCCTCCTCCCTCCTCCTCCTCCTCCTCCTCCTCCTCCTCCTCCTCCTCCTCCTCCTCCTCCTCCTCCTCCTCCTCCTCCTCCTCCTCCTCCTCCTCCTCCTCCTCCTCCTCCTCCTGCGCGTGGCGGAACAGCCCCAAAGTTCCCACGAGGGCCAGGCATCCAAAGCGCCCCGCCTCGATCTTCTCGCACAGGCGCTCCAGCAGGTGGGACTCCTTGTCCCGCGCGGGCGGCACAAAGCGGGGGGACCTCGCGCCCAGCGGGGGCACGGCGACCTCGGCGGGTAGGAGGGAGGAGGAGGGAGGAGGAGGGAGAAGGGAGGAGGGAGGAGGGAGGAGCGAGGAGGGAGGCGGGAGGAGGGAGGAGGGAGGAGCGAGGAGGGAGGGAGGGAGGAGGAGGGAGAAGGGAGGAGGGAGGAGCGAGGAGGGAGGCAGGGAGGAGGGAGGAGGGAGGAGGGAAGAGGGAGGAGGGAGGAGGGAGGAGGGAGGAGGGAGGCGGGAGGCGGGAGGAGGGAGGAGGGAGAAGGGAAGAGGAGGAGCGACAGTACCTTTCCGAGGCTTCCTGTCCGCTGAGGCCGCGCAGGGATAAGGGTAACATTCACTCTGCTTGATTTGCTTCCGTTCTCTCTCTCTCTCTCTCTCTCTTTCTCTCTCCCTCTTGCATTATTTCTCTCTCTCTCTCTCTCTCTTGTTCTCTCTCTCTCTCTCTCTTTCACTCTTTCTCTCTCTCTCTCTCTCTCTCCTTTTTGTATGCCGCCTGACAGGAATATGTTTGCAATCCTCCTCAAAAGGCCCCAGAGGGGCGGAGGGCTGTTCTGGGAGCCACCATCGAGGTAACAAGTTCAAGATGTGGGAAGGGGCTCTTCTGATCGTCGACGCCGTCCTACTTTGCAGGAGACGATTGAAACCATTGTGCACTCACATGCACATTGCTTTGGGCCTGGTTCGGAGGGAAAGGGAACTGGACCGACGACAGCCAAAAGCTGGGGGACCAAAAACGCTGTTCTGAATTGTAATTGTGTGTTGACTTGAACCCAAAAAAACTGGAAGCAAAGAAAAACTGTGTTTTACAGCGTTTGCAAATTTACCCATTGATTATGTAGGGATCTACATGTTGATTCGTAGTACGTACGATACTATGGAAATTCCGTGGTGCCGGTTTACACATTGATTCCTTCGTAGGGCCTTCAAATAGAATTCCTTTGCGCCTGGCTCTGGAGGGGGGGGCTGCCCGACGACAAAAAACTACAAAAAACAAAAAAGACAACCTGTGGGACCAAAAACGCTGCGTTCCTGACTGTAAAACTATTACATTGTAAGCCTCAAAACACACCATGAAAAAACAACAAAAACTTGTAAACAATGAAAAGTTGTGGTTGCACAGCGCCTACGCATTTACAAATTGATTCCTTGTGTGTGGCCTTCAAGTAGAATCCCTTTTCCGATTGCGTAAGAGAAAATTGAAATCCTTCTGTGCGGACCTACAAACTGACCCCTAAGCCAGGCACTAAGGAATTCGATGTGAAGGCCGCACACTACGAACCAATGTGCAAGCGTTCACAAAAGAATGTGCTCTGTATCGTACACAATACGAATCAATGTGTATATTCCCACACAGGGATTTTTTGAAGGCCACACAATAAGAATCAATACACATGTACAAAAACTGTAAGAACATAGGTTCCTCTTGCTTCCAAGCTGGTTTTCCCCAACCATCCTGTGGTGTTGGGTCTTCGTTTTGGAGAGACAGCGCCCCGCGATCTTCTCCTTCCTTCCTCCTCCCCTTCTTCCCCCCCTTGCTCCTCCGATCCCTGCCTCTACCTTCCGAACCAGTCAACGATTTCGGCACACCCCTCACACGCTTCGGGGAGCCCCACCGAAGGCCCAAATGCCAGCGTTCGCATGCGGCCACCGCACCTAGTTTGGCACACCCCTCACACGCTTCGGGACCCCATAGGGAGCCCCACCGAAGGCCCACATGCCAGCGTTCGCACGCGGCCACCGCACCCATTGTGGCACACCCCTCACACGTCCCGTTACCCCACAAGGAGCCCCATCGAAGGACCAAATGCCAGCGCTCGCATGCGGCCACCGCACCCAGTTTGGCACACCCCACACACGCTTCGGGACCCCGTAGGGAGCCCCACCGAAGGCCCACATGCCAGCGTTCGCATGCGGCCACCGCATCCATTTTGGCCCCATGGGTAGCCCCACCGAAGGCCCAAATGCCAGCGTCCGCATGCAGCCATCATACTCATTTTGGTACACCACTCACACGCTTCGTGGCCCCATAGGGAGCCCCACCGAAGGCCCAAATGCCAGCGTTCGCGTGCGGCCAACGCACTCATTTTGGCACACCTCTCACACGTTTCGTGGCTGCGTAGGGAGCCCCACCGAAGGTCCACATGCCAGCGTTCGCATGCGGCCACCGCGCTCATGTTGGCGCACCCCTCACACGTTGCGGGGCCCCAGATTGAGCCCCACCGAAGGCCCAAATGCCAGCGCTCGCATGCGGCCACCGCACCCAATGTGGCACACCCCTCACATGTCTCGTTACCCCACAAGGGGCCCCACCGAAGGACCAACTGCCAGCGTTCGCATGCAGCCACCGCACCCAGTTTGGCACACCCCTCACACGTCTCGTTACCCCACAAGGAGCCCCACCGAAGGACCAAATGCCAGCGTTCGCATGCAGCCACCGCACCCAGTTTGGCACACCCCTCACACGCTTCGTGGCCCCGTAGGTAGCCCCACCGAAAGCCCAAATGCCAGCGTCCGCATGCGGCCACCGCACCCATTTTGGCACACCCATCACACGGTTCGTGGCCCCATGGAGAACCCCACCAAAGGCCCAAGTGCCAGCCTTCGCACGCGGCCACCGCACCCATTTTGGCACACCCCTGACACGTTCTGTGACCCCATAGGGAGCCACACCGAAGGCCCAAATACCAGCGCTCGCATGCGGCCACCGCACCCATTTTGGCACACCCCTCACACGCTTCGTGGCCCCTGTTGGGAGCCCCACAGAATGCCAGCGCTCGCATGCACCCACCGCACCCAATGTGGCACGTCCCCCACACGTTTGGTAGCCCCGTAGGGAGCTCCACCGAATGCTGTGCATACAACGACGGTGCCCGCAACTGCAGATGGTTGGGTTTTCCCTCAGGCGAATGTTGTGTTGATGGGCTTCTAAATAAAAACCATGTGCAATCAAAAACACAACGCTTTTAGTCCCCCAATTTCTCTTTTTTGTTTTTTTTCTTGGCTGGTACCGCCCTGGCCCTTCCTGGTCTTTTGTGGGGGATTACAAAAGCCTTCCTTTTCTGGCGGATTATACAAGGGATTCAACGTGCGGAAAAAGTATAATACTATTCCTTGTGTGACGATGATGGTGACGATGATGGTGACGATGACGATGATGACAATGATGATGATGATGATGATGATGATGATGATGATGATGATGATGATGATGATGATGCTGATGATGATGATGCTGCTGCTGCTGCTGATGATGATGATGGTGAAAACGAGAAAGAAGGAGGACGTGGAGAAGACGGAGGAGGAGGAGGAGGAGGAGGAGGAGGAGCGACGTGAAGAGGGAGGCAGAGGAGGAGGAGGAGGAGGAGGAGGAGGAGGAGGAGAACGAGGATGAGACGGAGGAGGCGGAGGAGGACGAGGAGGACGAGGACGAGGACGAGGACGAGGAGGAGGAGGAGGAGGAGGTCTCTATCCCTCGGGAGCCTCGGGAGTTGTGCTGGGTGGAGGGTTTCCTCGAGGTGTCGACGGAAGTCGTCGATCCCGAGGCGGCGCACCGAGCGATGGGATTGATGCGATCTCGCTCGGACGCCGATGGTTTTGTAAGAGTGTTCGCTCCGTTCCCTCCTCCTCCTGCACCTCCTCCTTCCGTTTCCGCGTTCCGCTGCTATGCAGGAGACCCCCGAGGGAACCTCCACACAGGAAGGGGTTCAGAGGAGGAGCAGCGGTGCGCACAGGAAGGGGTTGGGATAAGGATGAGGACGACGATGAGGACGATGCGAAGCAGTGATGATGAGGAGGTTTACAAGATGATTCCGAATGTGCGGCCTCCACAGAACTCCTTTGTGCCTGACTCAAGGGATCCATTTGTAGGTCTGCATGTCTGACGCACAACTGCATATGGTTGGGTCATTCGCCTGGATTGTTACTTTTTTCCCAACCACCATGTGGTGTCGGGTCCTCGTTTTGAACGGTCCCCGCGTTCCTCCTCTCATCATCTTTCCTCCTCGTCCCCCTCCTCCTCCCCCTCCTCCATCCCCCCCGCGTTACCCCCACCGACTACAGCGCTTCGTGGCCCCATAGGGAGCTCCACCGAAGATCCCAATGGCTGCGCTCGCATGACACCACCGCGCCTATATCGGCACACCCCTCACACGCTTCCTGGCCCCAAAAGGAGCTCCACCGAAAGCCCCAGCGGTTGCGCTCACATTACATCACCGCACCCATTTCGGCACACCCCTCACACGCTTCGTAGCCCCATAGGGAGCCCCACCGAAGGCCCCAGTGGCTGCGCTCGCATGACACCACCGCGCCAATTTCGGCACACCTATCACACGCTTCGTGGCCCCATAGGGAGCTCCTCCGAAGACCCCAGCGGTTGCGCTCGCATGATACCGCCGCGCCCATGTCGGCACACCCCTCACACGCGCCGTGGCCCCATAGGGGGCTCCACCGAAGGCCCCAGCGGTTGCTTTCGCATGACACCACCACACCAATTCCGGCACACCCACTCACACATTTCGCTGCCCCAAAGGGAGCGCCACCGAAAGCCCCAGCGGCTGCGCTCGCATGACACCACCGCACCCATGTCGGCACACGTCGCAATGGCACAACGACCTGCTTGCGCGTTTTGGAAACAAGGCCCTCCCTTACCTTCGCTTTCTGGTGCATGCGCCCTGCTGCGGGGCAGGCGCCGACAATGCAGTTGTCGGATACCTATCGTGATTCGTCTGTCGAACAAGCTGGTCTTCTGTCACATGTCCGCGGATGTTCGTCTGCAGAAAATCCGGTCTTAAGTAGATTTCTCCATGTCTGTTCGTGTTAGTGGTCTTGGGCGCGGTGCTTGGCGTTGCTGCACTGGGCGCGCTGCTCGGTGTCGCGGCGGCGCTTATCCATGGGGTTCGAAGAGGCGTTCGAGCCTGGCGCGCAAACGGCCGTCGCGCCTCGTTGAGGGCGCGCCCCCCCCGTCGCACCCTCGCTGGTGGAAGCGCAACTGCAGCATGGCGAATGGCGCAAGACCTCGCAGCGCGCCAGGGCCGTGCACACCCTCCAGTTGATTATCCTCCAGTCGTCCCTGTGCTCCTCGAGCTTGAGGTTGCACCTGCAAAGCTGGTTGCATGTGGGTGCTCTGGTAAGCATCGTGCAAACTGCTCTGCTGCGTTTGGCCCCAGGGACCAAGGACGCGCGGCATGCCCTGTGTTGAGTCAAGTGGAGCACATGTGCGTCGATCATCCGTCGCACTGGCGGTCGTTTATACTGCTGGCCGCGGCGGCCGTAGATCACGATTCTGGCGCCAGAATCTTTGATTCGTGGACACCAGTTGGGGAGGGAGTCGAGGATGAGGTGAGTCTCGCCCCTGCGCGCATTATGCGTGATCCATGCAACTCTGCAGGTGGAGCTCGGAAATGTAGGATTTTCTCGCGTCGCGACGGCACCCTCGAAGTTGGCGGCGCGAATGGCATCGAAGCCATGCTCTTGCAGGACCCAGGCCTGACGCGCTGATCCAGCTGCGCGCTTCTGCTGGGGCAGGTCCGCTGGGCCGGCCTCGCGGGCTGACCCCGTTGTGGCGGATGTTTGGAGTCTTCGGTAACATGGCTACCCTCAGACCCTCTCGGCGCGGCGGTGCCCGACCCCTGCGGGACGGGGTCGTAGCTGAGGCGCGCCATGGCAGCATGACCGAAGCCCCCGGGGCCGCGGGAGGGCGGAGGAAGGTTGGCAACGACCACGATTTCGAAATCCGTGATGATGCGCTCCCGAACGACATGTGAAATCCCCTGACACTGCTCGACCGCGAAGGTCCGCCGGCTGGCGTCGCGCACGATCACCCTGATCTCGCCGCGAAAGTCGGGGCCCGCCACTCCGCCCACGACGCCGATGCCCTTGAGGGCGAGTCCTGAACGCGGGGCCATCCGCGGGCAGGTGCCTGACGGCGCAAGAGCGGCCACGCCCGTTGACACCAGCTCGCGACCACAGGTCACGATTCTGACGTCCGCGCAGGCGGATAGGCCGTAGCCTGCTGCCTGAGGCGCGCCCCGGACTGGTGCTTGTACGTTGGGACTAAGAAGCTGTATGGTGAGCTTCTTGAACTGTCGGCTGTCGCTGGAGTCGCGGTCCTGGTTGTCACTGCTTTAGGTGGAAGTCCCCCAGTCGGTGGTTGGAGTTGGTCAGAGTTGTCGACTGGGATGCACAGAGGAGCACTTGGAACCGATTCGAGGTCGAAATGCATAGCGCCTGGGCCCCAGTTGATACCGACGCCGCCAGGACCAGGAAACGCGAGGCGTTTGCGAGCTAAGCCTGCCTCCACAACTCCGTCGTTGGACCGCGCGGACCGCAGACCGAGTGGAGCTGGGAGATCGAAGCCGCGACCCTCCACTGCAGGCGCACGCGCGCTGCGCTGCGAAGCCGCACCGTCGCGGAGACGCCAGCCTCTCCTCTGAGGATTGAAGCCTAGCCTCCACGGCTTTATCGGCCAGGTCCATCGCAAAGCGTTGCCCCCAGAGATTGGCCCAGGCGCCTGCATCGACAACGACGCCAAGCCGGCCGCCCAGAAGGTCGGTGCTCGCCAAGTAGCAGAGCGAGTCGGTCGGTGGACTCGGGCCTCCACCTGACGACGTTGGCAACCACGGGGGCGTCGGTCGGCGCGGCGGAGCACGCATGTCCAGGCGGGCGTCGCACGGCGCTACCACGTTGGCAGCGGACACAAAACTGGAAGTGCTGCCAGTGGACAGCAGTCTAACCTGCCGCGGTGTCCCGGGCGTCGGCGGTAGCCGAGGAGTCTGGACGGTGCCCCGCTGTGGCGGCATGTATCCTCTGGCGCGCTGTCGTCTGGCATCGGATGGGCCGGCACCACAGGTGCCGGACCCGGAAAACCAAGGTCTGCCGCACGGGCCGGCAGCACGGTTGCTGAACCCGCTGTAGCATAATCTGCACCAATGAAGCCGAACTCGGCGATGACGTCGGCAGGGCCGCAGCGCGCCGGGCAGAGCGCACGGCGGGCGCCGGTGTTCTGTACGAGCTGGAGACGGCATGCCCAGCACAAGATGCGGCGGCACTGTGGGCGCACAAGTCGATCACCACGTCCGAAGGCCTCGACGCAGATAAGACATTCCCGGTCATCGCCGTCGAAGACCGCGACGCGGGGCGCAGTCGGCGCTGCAGCCAGCGCAGAAGGTGGATTCGTGAGCGTTTTGGTCCATATCTGCGCAGCTCATCGTCGCTGCCCGTCGTGTTGTCGCAAGAGATCAAGTGCTAGCTGGGTGCTGTGGAGGTCGTCGAGGTGTCGCCGTTGCGCGCGGTCGAGCGCGGAGCCCACTCCGCGTTCGGATCGCACGCCGCTGGACTTCCAGGTGACGCGGCCGGCGAACCACATGGCCACTCCCCCAGATGGCTGGCCGGGGTCATTGGGGACGCGCTTGCTGAAGATAGTCAAATCGTCACTGGCTATGCTGGCGCCTGCACCTTTGGCGAGGTCACCCAGACCGAATGGGCACCTGGCGCTGGTTGTTGAGCGGCTGGCCCAGGCGCTCCACGGTGCCCAAGGGGCGCAAGCGGCGAAAATGCCAGCGTTGGCGGCGGCGGCGACGCCGAGGCCCGGGCGTCGAGGGCGCGAGGCGTTCCTCTGAGTCGCACTCGCGGCACTTGAGACGCGCCCCGCCCGAACCCAGCGGTCTGCCTTGTCGGCCGAATCCCAGCCCACCAGCCCGATGCTCGCCGATTCCCTCACCCCTGCCAGCCCCGAAACTGGCGAAGGTTTCACGCAGGTCGACGTCGGGCGCGTCGCCCGGGAAGTCGCGGCAGCCCTTCCCGCGGCCCTCGCCGCGGGCACGGCGCACGGCGCGCGGACTCGCTGTCACTGGAGCGGCGCCATCGGGACTAGGCGCGCCCGTAGGCCCACGGGAGGCGCGCGGCACGCTGCCCCACAGGAACTTCATGCAGTCCGGGGTCGTCAGCAGCGATTTCTCCGACGGCATCGGCGCAGGGGTCGAGACCTGCCGCTGGACATGTCGCCCGCGCAACTGCCGCGCAGGCGTCGACGGCGGCTGGCGCCGCGGGCGGACTCGGCGCCGCTCCGAAAGCTGATGGGCCCATTCCATCCCAGCTCGATCTGTCTCCAGCGCAGTAGGCACTCAGATCTCGATCGCGCGCGGGCGCACCCGCGAGGAACGCGCGGCGTTGAGACGAATGCACGGCCATGGCGAGATTGCCCAGCGAGCCTTCGATCAGGCATCCAAATCTGCGTAGCTGGCTCATCACGCGCGCAAGCTGCGACGCGCCAACCGGGCAGGCCATGTCGCAGCGCTGCAGGACCATGGCGGGCTGGATGGTCGACGCACCCACCGCGCGCAGCAATAATTAGCCGAGGCCCTCGCAGCCGATCATGAGTTGACCGGCCTGCAGCACCCTTTTGCGGAAGATGTCGGACCTGGTGAAGAGGTCGTCGATGCGCTCCTGCACAATCGTTTGAAGTTCACCAGAATCGATGCCGCCTGCTCGCGCCCCTCTTCCCCAAGCCGTCCCCGCATTTCGGCCAAGCTGTGCGCGCTGCAAGTCATAAGCGGCACTGGGTCGCCGTTGATACGGCCACCTTGGACGAGGACAGCCGGCGGCCTCTCGCCCACGCACGCGCGAGCCATGCTGGTGAAGCGAGACGAGACGTAGGCCGCTTGGCGAAACTCGTTGAGGTCTGACCTCGCCACTGACCACATCGTCACCCCCCGCACCCAGCGTTGGACTGGCACGCGAGCCTGCTGCTCGGGCCTCCAGGTGCGGAGGCGTCGCATCTTGTCGCTGCCACCGCAGCTGATGGCAGCGACCACGCTCATTCCGAGAACCTTCCATCCAGAGTGGAGCCCCCTCCAGGTGTCGAGGAGGCGCGACAGTCCCGGCATCCACCAACGGCGGCGTTCTGGCAGTGATCCTCGAAGCCGTCGTGGATATCTGTCCCTTGTGTGGCCCTCCTCACCAACGAATTGGGTCTTCTCTTCTGACGCGCGATTGGCGCGCGGACTGCACTCGGAGCACCCCGTCACATACTGGCGAGAGAACTCGTCGTGCGTCGTATTGCCACTGTACTGGGCACTGCCAACTATACGAAAGTCCAGCGGAATACGCATACGAATCCAGGTCTGCCATGACGCAGGAAGCGCGCAGGTAACATAGAGGGTCTTGTCCCAGAGAACCCATAGCGGACAGACCCAAGCTTGCGTAACGGTCCCCCGGAAGGATGGCAACACAGCTGCCCGACCCTACTCTGCTTTCCCGCTTTTGCCTGCACGCGCCCCCCCGGTTTCCACAACATAGGCGCGGAGAACCCAGGACGTTTCGCCGACACCGACGATGTGAACGTCGGATCGATAGACTGCTTGACATAGTCGGCCACACCCACATGCAGATGCAATGAGGGCGGTGCGTCCCTTTCCTCTTCCCCCACGGGTTTCCGCAACACTGGTGCGAATAGCTCGGGGCCCTGCGCCGACATTGTGAGCGTGGAAATCGGATCGCTCGACGGTCTGACGCTGACGGCGGTACTCACAAGTGAGTGCTGTGACAACGAAAGGCCGCCAAGCATCTCAAACACAGCTCGAAACTGCCAGGGTGGGGGGGGCGGCGGGTCGCAGGGCACGCCGTCCTTCGTCGCCTGCCGTAGCGAAATGGACGAGAAATACGAATGTGGAGCGAGTACGTGCGGTCCACGTAGTTGTAGAACGGGTCGACGTTGAAGTCGATATGGAGCGTTCGCCGCCTGCGGCGAGGACAGCCTCGCGGGCCATGGCGGCGAGTGGTCGCGGAGCGGGGTGCTCCGCTAACAACTAACATGTAGAGCGATGAACAAGATGCTCTCTAACGGAAGAATGTCTTTCTTTTTCTGTTTTTAACCAAAAAATGCAATGCGAGAATTGTAGCGGGCGCGATGCCTGGCCAGCGCTTGAGCCAAACCAGCAGCCCGAAGCACATACTTGCTCTGTGGCCCTTTATCAGGGGAACCAAAGAGATCACAAAGGAATCAGGGACCTACCGTTCGAGTAACAGAAGGAGAAGCAGGAGGAGGAGGAGGAGGAGGAGGAGGAGGAGGAGGAGGGAGAGGAGAGGAGGAGGAGGAGGAGGAGGAGGAGGAGGAGGAGGAGGAGAAAGAGAAGGAGGAGGAGGAGGAGGAGGAGGAGGAGGGAGGGAGGGAGGAACCCTCCGCTCCCTGTGGGCGGAAGGCGAGGCCTAAATCGCGGAACCGTAGGGCGAGGTGTGGCACGGTGGTGGAGGGGCGGAGCGGGGTCTCAGAAGCTCAATAGAAGTTACGCGGTCAGGACTCGGCCAAGCGAGGATGGAGTACAGTCGGGGCGTTGACCTAAGGAACCTTCAATAAGGAACGAGACCCCTTTCTCCCATAAGTTGAACTTCGACTCCCCATGGAAAACCTCAGGAAAACAGAAGGCAAACTGTCGAACAATCAAGGACCACCGAGCCCCTCCCCAACGGAAAGGGTTCCTTCTGCAGGGCCCCGGCTGTACAGCCGAGGCGACGGCTCGTGAACGATTCACATCACTACCCTGGCCCAGCCTCCAGGCGAAATCCTGAGCCAGCGTTGGGCCAGCCGTGCTCTCGTGCACGCGCAGAGGGTACGAAACTGGGCGCGCCTGCCAGACAGTGGCGGACAAACGCGGGGCCGTAACTGTATGAGGACGCGAGACACCTAGAAAGCATCAAGACGAAAGACGATGAAACCGAAATCACACCAAGCACGCCCAGGACCGAGGGATGCAAGGGCCCACAGTTGACTGCATCGAAACCACAGGGGCGCCCAGGAGTACCGAGAAGCGCTGGGAGACCAACCCCCCGACGCCGTCCCGGAGGAGATGGCGAGCTCGGGGGCGCTCCGGGGCTCTTTTTCGGGGAAAGAAGAAGAAGAAGAAGAAGAAGAAGAAGAAGGAGCATGGCAAGCTCGCCTCGCGACGACTTGTGAGCTTGATGCGGGCACCGCGTGGATCGTTCGGCCTCGACGATCGCGGCCTTCCGATCGCGCGGATCGTTCGCCACCCGGAGGAGGAGGAGGAGGAGGAGGAGGAGGAGGAGGGGGAGGGGGAGGAGGAGGAGGGAGGAGGGAGGAGGGAAGAGGGAGGAGGGAGGAGGGAGGAGGGAGGAGGGAGGAGGGAGGAGGGAGGAGGAGGAGGAGGAGGAGGAGGAGGAGGAGGAGGAGGAGGAGTAGGCGGAGGAGGAGGCCTGGAACGCCCGCGCTGGGGCTGCCGCCGCGTCGACCCGACGGGGGGACTGCCGCGGGCGGCCAGAGGCCACCTGCGGCACCGCGGCGCGCGCGCGCTCGGCTCCGCGCGCCAGTGTGAGGGGGGCCTGGGGCGCACAAATAAATACACACAAACAAAATGATTCCCCATATTTTCCCATGTTTTCTGGGTTCTTGTCCTCCCTCCCACTTCCCACATATTTTCCCATATTTTCCTGGGAATCGACGATTCATTGTGTCTGTGTGTTTTTTCCCCTCCTGACAGGGGAGGGGGCCTGGGGCGCCGGGGGAAGAGCCGATCGCGGACAGCGCGTGCTCACGCGTGGCCGCAGACAGAAACCGCAGCTCGCGCTGAGAGGCGTACGTCCGCTGCGCCCCGCCGAGCTGCCGCTGGCTTCCGCCGGCGGAACTGCCCCCGCCTTGCTTCCGCCGGTTCCCGCCGTCTTCCGCCGATAGCAAGACGCGGGTCGAGGCGGTCGGAGCCCCCCTGGACTTCCCCAAGAGGCAGGCCAAATCCTTCAAACACCTGAGGCAACCAGTGAGTATGGCCTTCTCGTCTTGTCGCTTCCGATGCAGCTTTGAGGTCTCCAGATGGCCCCAAGAGAGCCCAGGAGAGCCCCAAGAGGGGCCCAATAAGCCTTCAAGACGGCACCAAGACCGCCCAAGAGCGCCCCAAGGGCGCCCCAAGAGGGCCCTAAGAGGCGATGTTCATGGACCCATAGCGGGGAGGCAATGCGGGAAAACCCCCTCTTTTGATCGACGCCCTTCAAGACGGCCCCAAGAGGCCCTCCAAGGCTCCCAAAAGGCCCCAGAGAGGGCTCCAAGAGAGCCCCAAGACATCGAAAAAAGCCCTGAGAGGACCCCCAAGACACTTCAAAATAGCCCCAAGAGGGCCCAAAGAGGGCCGCGAGAGAGCCCCAAGAGGACCTTCACGGGGCTTCGAGAAGACCTCAAGACGGCTGCCAGAGTCTTCGTCATCCTCCTCCTCCTCCTCCTCCTCCTCCTCCTCCTCCTCCTCCTCCGTCTCATCATCACCATCATCATCATCATCATCATCATCATCATCATCATCATCATCATTATCATCATCGTCAACATCAGCAGCAACAGCATCAGCATCATCATCATCATCATCATCATCATCATCATCAGCATCAGCATCGGCAACATCATCATCATCATCATCATCATCATCATCATCATCATCATCATCATCATCATCATAGTCATAGTCATCATCATCATCATCATCATCATCATCATCATCATCATCATCATCATCACCATCATCATCCTCATCCTTGTATTCGTCCTCTTCTTCCTCGCCCTCCTCCTCCTCCTCCTACTACTCCTCTTCCTCCTCCTCCTCCTCCTCGTCCTCCTCCTCGTCCTCCTCCTCGTTCTCGCCCTCGTCCCGGGTCTGATCAGGCCGATCCAAAAGTTGCTCCATTGCATGTTTCTACGCCGTCTTGATCAAGGCAACACGCGCGGGCATCGTTTCTGGACGGACCAGCGAGAATACTTTCTGTTAGCAGCCGAAGGCGAGCGCGCCAACGGCGAGTAAGACCGGTGAAAATATGCGAAGCGTCAAGACCTCTTTCAGCGCTTTGACCGTACTGTGTTTGCTGTTGCGAAACGCGGCGCTACCACACACCCGCGAGACGCTCGCATCCCCGAGACTGCAGGCATATCCAGCCCCTTGTGAAGGTCTGCTCGCGGCAGGCGAGACTCCACATGGCCCTGGTAGGCCTCCTCCCCTCTGAGAGGAGGGCCTGGTCAGGAACCACTGGCGTGTACCAGTCGTCTGGTCTTCCCACGGACAGGGTGCTTGAAACACGGTTTCGTTGGCACCCCACGGGAGACCCCACCATCAGCTCATGCAAGTTGACACTATTTATTTCGTGACGCAGGGCTTGCGAAAGACGACAGGCGCAAGCCGTCACCAGAAGAATTGCGACAGGGAGGAATGCATCAACGCGAAGAGGAAGGCTGAATAGACCAACGAAGGAACTGAGACACTACACTGCTCAAATCAAGCACATAGAACGTGGGAACATTGAAACTAAAGCCCTAACCTGTCTTTTGTTGTCTTTTGTCACCGGGGCAAGCCCGCGACGGAAAACTTTGAGGCGGTAGCGAGCATTGACCAGAAATACGTGCTAGTATCAGCTGAGAGCAAGTGCCCTCTGTGTTCAGCCAGTCAACAGCTGCCTCTGTAAGCATATGAAAGGGCAACGACGATTGCGGGCGGGCATGATATTGGCACGCTGTGCGAAAAACTGACCGGCAGCGTGGGCCCTCAGCCTACAAACAGTCCGGTGACTGTTCCGGGCACCGCGCAGCCACAGCTGCCTTCCTCGACTGCCCGCCCACATCCGGTTCGCCCCATCATTCACTCTTCCACATCCCTGCAGACGGCATGTGGGCCCCTGGATCAGATTTAGCTTTGCGCGACGGGCGCCCAATGGGAATCAGAGCGCCCCCTGCTGGTCGTGCATCCACGGCTCGTCCCACACGGAGCCACGACTCGGGCTGGCGCCCGCGGAGCTCGCCCACGATGCCTCCCCGAGCGTGAGCCGCTGGGCGGGGTCCAGGGCCAGGAGGCCTTCCAGGAGCTGCTTGAGCGGCTCCGACATGACCTCGCCGACCCTCAGCTGGCTGTTGCGGAGCTTCCGCTTGTCCAAGTACGGCCGGAAGCCGTGCTTCCTGACATACTCGAAGCACTTGCAGCCACCTGGCCGCGTGGACAGCCATGGATAGTCCTTCACCAAGATGGCGTACAGCGTCACTCCGAGAGAGAACGCGTCAGAAAGGCAGGCGTCGTATCTCTGGCTGGTGTGCAGCTCGGGCGCCTGGTACGATGCCTTGCCCCTCACGCAATTCTTGAGGTACCGCGAGTTCGTGGCCATTCCGAAATCGATGATTCGGATGGACAGGCTGCCGTCATCGGCCTTGCACATGAGGATGTTTTCAAGGGACAGGTCCAGGTGGCCGATCCCCATCTCGTGCAGCTGCTGCACGCCCTCCAGCATCTGTCTCGCCAACGGGCGCACAACCGTCTCGCGCTCGGGGCCAGGCGGCACGCCAGACTCGCACCAGGAGAACATGTCCCCCTCCGATGCAAAACTGGTCACCACGTAGGTGAAATCCGTGTCCTTGAACACCCCGAGCAGGGTGCACGCGTACGCGTACCCAGCCTGGTTCAAGAAATTGACGCACCCGATATCCTGCCACGGCATCTCCGTCTCAGTGGGGTGCTCGGCCACAAACTCCTGGTGCGAATTGCGGAACCACCCGTTCGGCATCTGCTTAACGGCCACGTCCACGCCAGCCTCATTATCGTGCATGAGATGCACCATGCCCCTGTTCCTGGTGGCGTCCTGCAGCTTCTTGACCATCCTGAAACGATCAGAATCCCAGACGCCGACATTTGCGGGATCAAAGCCCTGATGCAGCGGACAGGGCGCTGGCGGCAGAGTGGCAACCGCGCGCTGGCCTGGGGCCGGCGGCCTGTCAGCGGGCTCGCGGTCTGCAGGCGAGAACGCCATTGTGGGGCCCGTGCTCGAGACCGCGTTGGTCTGCCCCGCCATGAGTGGCAGAGTCGGCCCTGCAGCTGCACCAGAGGATGCAGCGGCAAGCTCGTGCTGCGATGCAGCTCCCCCGGTGTCCGAGTACACGGCCTGGCCAGAGGCGTCCTGCTCGAACCGAGCAAGCTTGAAGATGCCCTGCACGTGAGGAGGGAACTGCGACAAGAACGGTCGACCACCAACAGCAAAGTAGTCCATGTAGGGCCTGCAGCTCGGTCAGCAAGCCTTGGGGTCACTTGCACTGCCAAGCCGACCCAGACCCGTCATGCGGTGCGCCCGCAGGGAGCCATGACGGCTGCGAGCCATAACGGCTACGAGCCCGCTCGCGCAAGTGGATGATCTGCCACCGTGCCCTTGAGGCACGAGTTGGAATGTCCTCAGGTCCTTGGCCTGGTCCCTTAAGCCCCAGCCCTCAATCCTGAGGATTCCTCAAGGGGCCCAGACCCACAACTGCCGAATCTATTGGGGCTTACCGCGTGCCCCCTGGGGCGCGTCGCGTCTTCTCGTAATGCTTTTCCGATCTAGGAGGGCCCCGAGACGGGCCAAGAGGGCCCCGAGATGTTCCACAGACGGTCCAAGGTGGCCCCGAATCGCCGCACGATCGGTCCAAGACGCCCAAGAGGGCCCCAATACAGCCAAAGAGGCCTGAGAGACGCCCCAAGAGAGCCCCAAGAGCCTTCCCAAAAGGACCCCGAGACGCCAAAATCCGTGATTTACACATGGTGTTTCGGTGTTCCGGGGGTCCACGACTTTTCAAGCCTCCAACGCTAGAAGACGGCCCAAGAGGCCCCCCAGACGACCCAAGAAGCCCCCAAGAGAGCCCCCAGACGGCCCAAGAAGGCTCCAAAACGGCCCTAGAGGTGCTCAGGAGGCCCCAAGGAGGCGCCAAGAAGTCCCCAAGAGGCCCCAAGAGACCCGAGACCCCCAAGAGGCCCTCAAGACGCCCCAAGAAGCCCCAAAACGACCCCCAGAAGACCTCCAAACTGCACCCAAGAAGCCCCTCCGCGACATCCCAACGATCACCCTAAAGGCATATGACGCATAATCCAGGCACGGAGGCGAAATGAGCCGCAGGCCATTCGATCCGCCGCCCCACGTTGATTTATCACAAGTATGCCGGGCGTGCTAGATCCTACCTTTGTTGGTTTTGGTTCTTTTCCAAAAGAACTCCCCCTGGGGCGTCGGCGCATGCCGCTGGCCACCCAGAAGGGACAGCAAAGCACCTCAACGTGCGAAACAAATTCCCAAGACGGCTCAATATGGCCTCTCCGACGGCCAAGATGTCTCAAGATGGCCTCCAAGATGCCTCCAAGATGGCCAAGATGGCCCCAAGAGACCCCGTCATGGCCCCAAGATGCACCCACGACGGCAGAAATGGTATCAAGACGGCCTGCGACGACCCAAAAGGTCAGCAGGTCCCCAAGAAGCCTCCAAGACGGCCGAAGAGACCTCCAGGAAGGCCCGAAGAGGCCAAAATCAATGAGTTGCCTAAGGTTCGACGGATTTTAACATTTCTTGCTTTTCGGCCTTCAGACGGCCCGAGACAGCCAAAGAGCCCCTAAAGATCGCCCCAAGATCGCCCAAGAGGCCTCCGAGATGGCCCCAGAACGGCCCAAGAGGCTCCCAATACAGCGCCAAGAGGGCCCCAAGACTGCCCAAGAGGCCTCCAAGACGCTCAAGATGGCCTCCGAGACGGCCCTGGAGCACCCCAAGAGGGCCCCAAGTCGGCCCAGAGAGGCCCCTAAGACGGCTTCCAACGGCATCAGACGAGCCAGGAACGCCCTAAGACGGACAAAGAGGCCCCCGAGAAGCCCCCAAAGGCCCTCAAGAGGCCCAAGAAGGCCCCCAAGATGCCTCCAAGAAGCTCCCAGGAAGCTCCCAGGAGGCCCCAAGAGTGCCCCCCGAGGCTCCCAAGATGCCCCCTCCTCCTCCTCTTCCTCCTCCTCCTCCCCCTCCTCCTCCTCCTCCTCCTCCTCCTCTTCTTCCTCCTCCTGATCGTCCACGCCATCCTCCCACAAGTGTTCCCCGAAGGGTTTCCACAACGGCTGTGGGGACACATGGTCCGATAGCTTGACAGAGCTCTTGCCACAACGCTCGGCCACATGGGCGATTCAAAAAGGCAGGGGGTGGCGGTGATTCCCCGTAGGCGTTTTCGATAATTCGGATGCTGACCACGACGAGTACGATAACGGCGGCGGTGATGATGGAACCGGCATGGTTGATGTCGACGTGGGGATGGCGATGACGGCGATGAAAATGATGATTACGACGACTGTGATGACGAGCGCCCCCTGGGCACGACGAAAACAGCGGCTGTTATGGTACCGAATGCGACGATAACGACATGTGTGATGCCAACCATCGCATGATATGATGACGCATATGACAAATACTCCCCGGCAAGAAAGCCGAAGCCAACACGCACAAAAGTTTATAGCGTCTCGCCGCAGAGGTGCGCCCCTAACGCCGCCTTGTATGCCCCTTTGGGGGTGCCAACGCTACAACGGAGCCGCCACGCAGAGGCGGAGCGTGGTGACTGCGGCGACTGCGACGCCGAACGCAATGACTATGGCAACTATGCTGTGGTAATGTGGCTTCGGGCGTGGGGGGTACGAAGGGAAGGGAGGGTAGCTTCGGCGGGCCGGAAGGGAAAGGGGGGGAGAGGAGGGGGGCTCCCAGCTGGGAGCCCAAAAAAGATGGGGGGCAACTTCCAGTGGGGGGGGAAGGGGGAGGGGGGAGGCTTCGGAACGAGGACGACGAGGGGGCCGGGGGCAAAGGGGGACTCCCCCCCTTGCTCGGGCAGATCACACCTGCAGATGCAGATCAGGAGAAGGAGGAGGACGAGGAGGATAAACTTCCTCCCTGTCAGGGACGCGCTGCCCCGAGCTCGCGCGAAACCCGGCCAGCCAAGGCCACGTCACGAACCCAGGCCTGCCAAGACGCACCTCCCAAACCGAAGGTAGGGAAGGCTTCCACATGGCTCCCAAGCCCAGGTCAGGCAGCAGGGATCACAGGGGATTGGCTGACCCCCGTTTGCGCTGACCCCTGCTGCATCCCTCCGATTACCTTTTGGACCATGGCTCGGGACCCGCACAGCCGTTTTAGGACAGTTCCGTCATCCCCAGAAACCTCTCGACGATGCAATTTTTTCCTGGCCCGCGGACGCAAGCGAGCAGGAGCCGGTCGAGCAAGCGGCGGGGCGCACCGAAGCGAATGGAGGCGCGAAAGCGTGGAAGGACCGGAGGGGCGGAACAGAGAGGGAGCACGGTCAGAACATGCGGTGCTTCACGGGCGCGCCAGCGCCGTGCAGCCACGCTGTGCCCACGTGGAGGAACAAGGCCGCGTGGGTGGAGGCCTTGCAGCAGGACTGAAAGCCCGTAACCGGTGACGACGAAGGACACCCGGGAACCGAAACCGCCTTCAAGGAAGCGAGAGCTGCTCGAAGACGCACGGGCCCCCTCCAGACCGCCCCGCGGCCCTCTCGGGCCCACGCCCGCCCGCCGGGGCCCCGGCTGGCTGCCTCGCCTGGTCCGGGTCATTGCTGGCGAGCACCTCGTCCGACTCCTCTGCCTCGTTGGTCTCGTGCGCGCGGGGGAGAAGGCGGAGGATGTTAGTCACGATCCCTCCTTCATTCCTTGCAGTCCTCATCCTCCTCCTTAAGTCCTCCTCCTCCTCCTCCTTCTCCTCCTCCTCCTCCTCCTCCTCCTCCTCCTCCTCACCCTCCTGTCACACCTCGGTTCCCTAGGATGCTGCCCGAGGACGCGCTCGAGGCCGACAGGAAGCAGTACACAGGTCGCCGCCGCCAGGAAACATTCTGGCGGCCTCGTCAGCCTTCGGGGATTTCACCGAGGACGAGTGTGAGTGGTACGCTGTACTGCTCACGGCGATCTACCATTGCAAGCCTTCGGAACAGCAGAAGGAGCGTCAGAGGGCCGTACTGAAGCGGGCTCAGACGAAGCTCGATGCTCAATCAGAGTCAATACATGCCAAGGAGTGCGAGCTCGACACTCTGCGAGTTCAGCGAGGTCAGACAGAGGAGAGGGTCTACCGCCACTAGCAGCCTCTCACCGAGATCGAGACTTCGCCACCGTCACCGAGGCCAGAACCTCAGCACGAGCCCATGGAGCCAACGATCTCGACGGCGACGGGCAGTCGATGCAGGATGTGGCTGGCGCTCCTGCGCTTGGACGACCAGCTCCGCCGCCGGCGCGAGCACCTGTCCAGAAAGGGGTGCAGCCGAATCAGCTCGATGGCACGGCAGCATTTCAGGTCCCAAATTGCGCCATTGTCTCGCAGTCTGACCACCTTAGAGGGTCGACTGCAACGTCTCAGCGCTGGGCTCGCAGCTGTATCTGAATGCCAGCGACGAGGCATTGCTTGCTGGTGTGTGCACACCGCCGTCTGGCCTGCAGACTCCGCATCGCGTTTGCAGCCTCTTGCCCCGACAGCGCCTGCGGCAGCCCGACGAGGACCTGGAGGGATCCCCGTGGATGACCAAAGGGGCCACTCGGAGCACATACCCGCAGCAATCGGGGAGCGTGCCCCACGGTCCCTCGGACAGTCAGGCCCAGGAGGGGACGAAGGGCGGCAGCAGCCAGCCACGGCCGAGGCTTCCCTAGAAGAAGAACCGTCACTGGGGTAGCGTCCGTGCCCGTGCTGATCCCGATCGACCTTTCGGATCGGGATCCACGGGGCCCATTGGCAACCACAAGGTTATCATTCATCCCGTGCTCAGGCATGATTGATGATGATGAGGCGCCCTGGTCCTGGACACCCGCTTCTGGCTGGCCAGACCTGGAGCCACTTCTTCTCCCTTGCTCTCTTGATTGTCCTCGTACGCTGTATCCCCCTCCCTCGCAGGACTGGTACACTTCCAGAGCCTTCATATGCACTGGGGTCAGAGGGGTGGGAAGTCAGGGCCGCCGTCGTGGGTTTTTCTCGTGCTCCTGCTGCACTCACCAGGGTCCTGGCACTATGAAGGCCACGTTGCAGGTGCCTTGGATGCGGATGCTATGCCATGTCCAAAGGTGTACGCGAAACTTGCTGCAGAAGCAGTGGCCATGATATGGACAACATCTTCGGCAGTTCAGTCGCCGTTTCAGTATGCCAGCTTCAGTGTCGAAAATCGAAGCGTTCGCGCCGCAACAGGGGGGGGGTATGCCCGAAGATTCTGGCTCGGCACGCTGTCTCAGAACACGAACCTTTTTTCTCTAACAGCGTCGAGGCGCTGATTTCAATCATGTTAAGTCCCACCTGGATAAGCTCAGGAATAAAATTGGCAGACTTGCAGCGCTGGCAACGCTGACATGTGTGCTACCTCCTGATCCCTGTCCGTCGGGCTCCTGGCTTCCTCAGCCTCTCGCCGCGTCGTGGGTGTGGCCCGGAGAGTTGGAGAGCGAGACCAGAATCCCATCTTCGTTCATGATATTCCTTCCGTCAAGGGAAGTTGTCCCCCGCGGGTCGCCCCTGTTGGTCCTTCTCACGACCTCCCCTGCACTCGCGTCGCCCAACCATGTGGGGCCCATAACCTTCCTAAGGATGTGGTTCCACACGCCAGGCCGGTGATCCGCATGGGGCTTGTTAACATATTGAGCTTGCGTGCGACGGGAAACGAATATATTAAGCTGCCGGTGGAACTCGATGCATGGATCCACCACCACATGCTTGCTGTCTAATTTGACCCGTCACGATTGTATGTCGTCGGCGCAGTTAGATCCAGGGTCCCGAGATCAGGATGGACATGCATTGGCAGTCCTCTTTTGCCCCATGGCTCATCGACGGCCACAGGTACCCATGGGTTTCGAGAGGAGGGTCCCGTTGGTGCCCAACTTGCCGTCTTTCGCAATTCTGAAACGGTTGCTCACAGTTGCAGTTGCCAGACCTACGATACTGATTGACAACATGGCAGTGGGCTCGTCTCAATGTCGTTTGGTGATGGGTATGCTCCCCACACGAAACACGATCAGGACGACATCGCAGCTCAGTGGAGCAGGTTTGAAGTTCTCGTTTTCAAGGCTCGCGCTGCAACGTCATTCCCATTCTGCTGCTGAACGCCAGCGCTAAGCTTGGCGCTTCCCCTTCGAGGCAGTTGGCAGAATTGCTAATGAAGCCGTTAATTGCAGTGGGCAGTGCTGCAATACATTCTTGCGTTCGAGTTCTGATTCTTTGCCTGCGATCTCCATGGGGGACCCCGAGCACCGAAGACGTGGACACCCCGTGAGTCGTTTGTCCCCACCCTGGGCATGGATATAGTTTCGGTCCCGATTGCGCTTCAGCAATGTGCTTTCGATCCCGTATTCCATCGCGCGGTCGAACCAACGATCGTTCAACCTGATCACGCCCGTATGCAGGTGGATTTTCGCATGCCGGTCCCAGAACCTCGGCCTTCCTTTGAATTATCTCGTCGAAGCCACGGCTGTATCGCACAAAACTCGCGGATGCGTCCGA
>CAUYUJ010018566.1:51856-74356 GCA_963575745.1 Prorocentrum cordatum
CATCATCAGCATCATCATCATCATCCTCATCCTCATCCGCATCCTCATCATCATCATCATCATCAGCAGCAACAGCATCATCATCGTCATCATCATCACTATCATCATCATCGTCATCATCATCAGCATCATCAGCATCATCAGCATCAGCATCATCAGCATCGTCATCATCATCATCATCAGCATCATCATCACCATCAGCATCATCATCATCATCAGCATCATCATCGTCAGCAGCATCATCATCATCATCTTCATCGGCATCATCATCATCAGCATCATCAGCATCATCATCAGCAGCATCATCATCGTCGCCATCAGCATCAGCATCATCATGATCATCAGCGTCATCATCATCAGCATCAGCATCATCAGCATCATCAGCATCATCAACATCATCATCCTCATCATCATCATCATCATCATCATCATCATCATCATCGTCAGCATCAACATCATCATCATCAGCATCATCAGCATCAGCAGCAGCATCATCAGCATCATCATCGTCAGCAGTATCATCGTCAGCATCATCATCAACAACATCATCATCATCATCATCATCATCATCATGATCATGATCATCATCATCAGCATCATCACCAGCATCATCATCATCACCAGCATCATCATCATCATCAGCAGCAGCAGCACCACCATCAGCATCATCATCATCAGCAGCAGCATCAGCATCCTCAGCATCATCAGAAGTATCATCCTCATCAGCAGCATCCTCATCAGCCGCATCAGCATCATAATCAGCATCAGCATCAGCATCACCAACATCAGCATCGTCAGCATCATCAGCGTCATCATCCGCATCAGGAGCATCATCAGCAGCCGCATCATCATCATCAAAAGCAGCAGCAGCAGCATCATCAGCATCATCATCATCGTCATCATCATCGTCGTCGTCGGCATCAGCATCGTAGTCATCATTATCATCGAGAGCATCAGCATCATAATGATCATAAACAGCATCATCAGCATCGTCGTCATCGTCATCAGTATCATCATCATCATCATAATCATCAGCATCATCAGCATCATCATCATGAGCATCATCATCAGCATCATCATCATCATCGTCATCCGCATCGCAATCCGCATCATCGTTCTCACCCGCATCATCATCACCAGCCGCATCCTCGCCATCATCATCAGCATCCTCATCATCATCCTTATCAACACCAGCATCACCATCAGCATCATCATCTGCATCAACGTCGTCATCATCATCATCATCAGAATCAGCATCACCATCAGCATCCGCATCATCAGCATCATCATCAGCATCGTCAACACCAGCATCAGCATCTTCACCAGCATCAGCATCAGCATCAGCATCATGGTCCTCATCATCATCCTCGTCATCATCATCATCATCATCATCATCAGCATCATCCTAATCATCGTCCGCGTCCGCTTCCACCTCCTCCTCCTCCTCCCCCTCCTCCCCCTCCCCCTCATCCTCATCATCATACTCCTCCTCATCCGCATCCTCCGCCGCCTCCGCTTCCTCCTCCTCCTGATCGTCACCATCAGAATTAACACCCTCCCCCATCCTTCTCATCCTCCTCCTCCTCATCATCATCATCCTCCGCATCTTCATCCTCCTCCTCCTCACGTCCTCCTCCGCCTCATCATCATCAGCATCCTCCTCCCCCTCCTCCCCCTCCTCCCTCCTCATCCTCCTCCTCCGCCTCATCATCATCCTCATCATCCCCCTCCTCCCCCTCCTTATCCTCCTCCTCCTCCGCCGCCGCCTCATCCCCCTGCCCCTCCTCATCCTCCTCCTCCTCCTCCTCATCCTCCTCCTCCTCATCATCATCAGCATCATCAGCAGCATCATCATCAGCATCATCATCATCGTCATCATCATCATCGTCATCATCATCAGCAGCATCAGCATCATCAGCATCATCAGCATCAGCTTCAGCATCAGCATCAGCATCATCATCATCATCATCATCATCATCATCATCATCATCATCGTCATCATCATCATCATCATCGTCCTCCTTCTACGCCTCCTCCTCCTCCGCCTCGTCCTCATCTTCCTCATCCTCCTCCGTCTCCTCCTACTTCGCCTCATCATCCTCTTCCTCCTCCTCCGCCTCCTCCTCTAATGTTCGTCCTCCTCGTCATCCTCATCCTCATCCTCCTCATCATCTTCCTCACCCTCCTCATCCGCCGCCGCCGCCTCCTCCCCCTCCTCCGCCTTCTCATCCTCCTCCTCCTCCTGCTCCTCCGCTTTCCCCTCTTCTTCATTCTCCTCTCCTCCTCCTCCTCATCCTCCGCCTCCCCATTCTCATCCTGATCATCCTCGGCATTCCCCTCCGCATCCTCACCATCCGTCTCCTCCGCATCCTCCTCCTCGTCACCTTCTTGTTCCTCATCGTCGTCATCATCATCCTCATCAGCATCATCATCATCATCAGCATCATCATCAGCATTATCATCATCATCATCATCAGCATCATCATCATCAGCATCAGCATCATCAGCATCAGCATCAGCACCACCACCGTCACCACCATCATCAGCATCACCATCATTTGCACCCGCATGATCATCATCATCGTCATCATCATCAGCATCATCAGCATGAGCATCATCAGCATCATCAGCATCATCAGCATTATCTTCAGTATCAGCAGCATCATCAGCATCATCATCAACAACAACCTCATCACCAACAACATCATCAGCAGAATCAGCATCATCACCATCAGCAACATCATCATCATCAACACCATCATCAGCATCATCAGCATCGTCATCATAGTCATCATCAGCATCATCAGCATCATCAGCATCGTCGTCTTCATCAGCATCAGCAGCATCATCATCCTCATCATCAGCATCAGCATCAACATCATCATGATCAACGTCATCAGCATCGTCATCAGCATCATCAGCAGCAGCATCATCAGCATCGGCATCATCATCATCATCATCATCATCATCATCATCATCATCATCATCATCATCATCATCAGTAGAAGCAGTATCATCGTCGTCAGCAACAGCATCAGCAACAGCATCCACCTCCTCCTTCCCCTCCCCCTCCTCCTCCTCCTGCTCATCCCCATCCTCATCCTCCCCCTCCTCCTCCTCCTCCTCCTCCTCCTCCTCCTCCTCCTTCTCCTCCTCCACCGCCTTCTCCCGCTCCTCATTCCCCTCCTCCTCCTCCTCCTCCTTCTCCTCCTTCTCCTCATCATCCGCCTCCTCATCCTCCTCCTCATCATCATCAGCATCAGCATCAGCATCAGTATCATCAACATCAGCATCTACATCAGCATCATCATCAGAATAATCATCATATCATCATCATCATCATCATCATCATCATCATCATCATCATCATCATCATCATCATCATCACCACCATCATCATCATCATCATCATCATCATCATCATCATCAGTATCAGCATCAGCATCAGCATCATTATCATCATCATCAGCATCATCATCATCATCTTCAGCATAATCATCATCATCATCGTCATCATCATCATCATCAGCAGCATCATCAACATCAGCATCAGCATCATCATCATCAGCAGCCTCATCATCAGCATCAGCAGCAGCATCATCATCGTCATCATCAGCCTCAGCAGCATCAGCATCAGCATCGTCATCATCATCATCATCATCAGCATCATCATCATCATCAGCATCAGCATCATCATCTTCATCGTCAGCATCACCATCATCAGCATCAGCATCATCATCGTCATCATCATCAGCATCATCATCAGCACCATCATCGTCAGCATCATCGTAAGCAGAATCATCATCAGCAGCAGCATCATCACCATCGTCGTCAACATCAGCATCATCGTGATCATCAGTATCATCAGCATCAGCATCGTCAGCATCATCATCATGAGCAGCATCATCATCAGCATCGGCATCATCAGCCTCATCATCAGCAGCAGCAGCATCATCATCATCAGCATCATCATCGTCATCATCGCATCAGCATCATCAGCATCACCATCATCATAATCAGCAACATCATCATCAGCAGCATCAGCATTAGCATCATCATGATCAGCATCAATGTGAGCATCATCATCAGCATCATCACCATGTTTGTCCACCTCCTTCTCCTTCTCATCCGCATCCTCATCCTCCTCCTCCTGTTCTTCCTCCTCCTCCTCCCCCTCTTTCTGCTCATCCTGCTGCTCCTTCTCCTCCTCATCAATCTCCTCCTCCTCCACCGCCTCCTCCTCATCCTCCTCCTCCTACTCTTCATCCTCGTCCTCTTCGTCCTCTTCCTGCTCCTGCTCTTCCCTCCTCCTTCTTCTCCTCCTCATCTTTATCCTCCCCCACCTAGTTATCGTCCTCATCCTCATCATCATCATCAGCAGCATCATCATCATTATCAGCATCATCAGCAGCATTAGCATCACCATCACCATCGTCAGAATCATCATCATCGTCGTCAGCATTATCAGCGGCATCATCATAATAAGCATCATCAGCATCATCATCAGCATCATCATCATCATCACCATCATCACCCATCATCATCATCATCATCATCATCATCATCAGCAGCAGCAGCAGCAGCATCAGCATCAGCATCATCATCCCCCTCCTCTTCCTTCTCCGCCTCCTCCCCATCTTCCTCATCATCCTCATCATCATCAGCAGCAGCATCATCATCCTCTTACTCCTCCTCCACCTCCTCCTCCTCATCTTCCTCTTCCTCTTCCTCTTCCTCTTCCTCCTCCAATTCTTCCTCCTCCTTCTCCTCCTCCTCCGCCTCATCCTCCTCCTCCTCCGCCTTCTCCTCCTCCTCCTCTTCCTCCTCCTCCTCATAATCCTCCTTATCCCGGTCCTCCCCCTCCTCCTCCTCCTCCAACTCTTCCTCATCCTCCTCATCCTTGTTCTCCACCTCCTCCTCATCCTCCTTCGCATCATCATCATCATCATCATCATCATCATCATCATCATCATCATCATCATCATCATCATCATCATCATCATCAGCATCCTCATCCTCATCCTTATCCTCGTCACCATCATAGGCACAATCATCACCATCATCATCATCATCATCATCAGCGCCATCATCATCATTTGTATCATCATCATCATTTGTATCATCATCATCATCATCATCATCATCATCATCATCATCATCATCATCATCATCATCATCATAATCAGCAGCAGTAGAATCAGCATCATCAGCAGCAGCATCATCAATATCAGCATCAGCATCATCAGAATGATCCTCAGTATCATCATCATCACCATCATCCTCATCAACAGCATCATCATCAGCTCATCATCACCATCATCATCGTCATCTCCATCATCGTCATCATCATCATCATTATCAGCATCATCATCATCGTCATCATCATCATCATCATCATCATCATCATCCGCATCCTCCTCCTGTTCAATTCCTTTTGTTTCTAAATAACTCCTCCCTGTCGCACCCCGAGACCAATTTTTAGGGCGGGCCGGTCGTTTCGCCTGAGACTTCCTGACCATTTATGTCTCGGAAGCTTAAAAAATTGCAATAGTTTCACAGATGGAGGGCGGGTCGTTTTCAAAATGTGGATCTCGCATTAGCGCCGCGCACATTCGTTTTGAAAAAATGCAAGAGCTTCACGGATTGAGGGCGGGTCGTTTTCAGAATGTGGCTCTCGCCGTAGCGCCGCGCACATTCGTTTTTTAGGAGAAACGGGGGAAAAAAAAACAAAAAACAACAAACAAAAAAAAAACGCAAGGGGTTCACTGTTTGAAGGCGGGTCGCTTTCAGAATGTGGCTCTCGCCTTAGCGCCGCGCATACTCGCTTGAAACATTTGCAAGCGTTTCACGGATTGAAGGCGGCTCGTTTTCAAAATGTGGCTCTCGCCTTAGCGCCGCGCATATTCGCTTAAACATTTTGCAAGAGTCCCACGGACTCCCATGATCAACGTACCAGATATGCTGCTTCGGTTCAGGATTACTCGGGCGCAACAGTTATGTTCATTCGCTGTGTCGAAGTCCCAAAAATGGCGTTCTGCCACGATTCTGGATCGTCGAGACGCAGCAGTCAGGTTGATACGTGGCGCTGACATCCCGAGAACAATGTTTTGGCACGCTTCAAGATCTTCAAATTGTCGTCTTCCAGCGAGGCAGTTCCCTCAATGGAAATGAACCCTTGCATGGGCCTATCAAGAGGAAGCTTGGAGGGAAAGTTAATTCCAACATCGCTGATGACCCTTGGGTTTCCACTGGTCATACTCCTCCTCCTCCAACTTCTCCTCCTCCTCCTCCTCCTCCTCCTCCCCATCATCATCCTCCTCATCCTCTTCCTCTTCCTCCTCCTCCTCCTCCTCCTCCTCAGCATCAGCATCACCACAATCATCAGCATTATCGTCATCACCACCACCACCATTATCATCATCATTATCATCATCATCATCATCATCATCATCATCATCATCATCATCATCATCATCATCATGAGCAGCATCATCATCATCAGCATCATCATGATCAGTATCATCATCAATATCATCATCATCAGCATTATCAGCATCATCATCATCATCATCGTCATCGTCATCATCCTTATGACCATCATCAAGCAGCAGCATCATCATCCAACTCCTCCGGCTCCTCCGCCTCCTCCTCCTCCTCAACATCCTCCTCCTCCGCCTCCTGCTCGCCCTCCACCTCCTCCTCCGCCTCATCCTCCTCATCATCTTCCTACTCTTTCTCCTCCTCCGCCTCCTCCTCATCATCCTCCCTGATCATCCTCACCATTCTCTTCTTCCTCGTCATCCTGCTCCTCCTCCTCCTCGTCCTCCTCCTCCTCCTCATCCTGCTCCCCCTCATCCTCCTCCTCCTCCTCCTCCTCCTCCTCCTCCTTCTCCTCCTCCCTCCTCTTTCCCCTCCTCCTCCTCCTCCTCCTCCTCCTCCGTCCTCCTGTTCCTCCTCCTCCCCTCCTCCTCCTCCTCCTCCTCCTCCTCCCTCCTCCTCCTCTCATCCTCCTCTCCTCCTCCTCCTCCTCCCTCATCCTCATTATCACCATCATCATCATCATCATCAGCATCATCATCATCATCATCATCATCATCATCATCATCAATCATCCTCATCCTCATCCTCATCCTCATCCTACTTCTTCTCCTCCTCTTCCCCCCCCCCCATCCTCCTCATCCCCCTCATCCGCCTCCCCCATCCTCCTCCTCCTGCCTCCCTCTTCCTCCTCCTCATCATAATCGTCATCCTCCTTCCTCTCCCATCCTCATTCCAACTCCTCCTCCTCCTTTTCCTCCTCCTCCTCCTCCTACCTCCTCCTCCTCCTCCTCCTCCTCCCTCCTCCTCCTCCTCCTCCTCCTCCTCCTCCTCCTCCTCCTCCTCCTCCTCCTCTTCCTCCTCCTCCGCTTCTTACTCCTCCTCCTCTTTCTTTTCCTCCTCTTCTTCCTCATCCTCGTTCTCCTCTTCTTCCTCCTCCTCCTCCTCCTCCTCATCTTCCTCCCCATCATCATCATCATCATCATCATCATCATCATCATCATCATCATCATCATCATCATCATCATCATCATCATCATCATCATCATCATCATCATCATCATCATCATCATCATCATCATCATCGCAATCATCATCATCATCATCAGGGCACATGAGCAACATCATCATAATCAGCAACATCATGATCAGCAGCATCATCAGCATCATCATCAGCAGCATCATCATCAGCATCACCATCAGCATCGGCTTCATCATCATCATCATCATCATCATCATCATCATCCTCCTCATCATCATCATCACCATCATCAGCTTCATCATCATCAGCATCGTCATCATCCTCATCATCATCAGCTTCATCATCATCAGCATCAGTATGATCAACAGCCTCATCAGCATCATCAGCATCATCATCGTAATCAGCATCATCATCATCATCATCATCATCATCATCATCATCAGCCTGATCATCATCACCACCATCATCATCAACATCAGCATCATCACCGTCAGCATCGTCATCATCATCGTCAGCATCTTTATCAGCATCAGCATGATCAGCAGCATCATCATCAGCTTCATCATCATCATAACCATCATCCTCAGCAGCAGCATAATCAGCATCAGCATCATAAGCATCATCAGCATCATCCTCGGCATCATCATCATCGGCATCAGCATCATCATCAGCATCCTCATCATCATCATCATCATCATCATCAATATCATCATCGTCATCATCAACAACATCAACATCCTCATCATCAGCATCGTCATCCTCATTATCAGCAGAAGCATCATCACCATCAACATCAGCATCATCATCGTCATCATCGTCATCAGGATCCTAGTCATCATCATCACCCATAATCACCATCATCATCAACATCATCAGCATCACACGCATGACCATCAGCATTAGCATCGCCATCATCATCATCATCATCATCATATCATCGTCATCATCGTCACCATCCTCATCAGCATCGGCAGCAGAATCATCATCATCCGTACCATCACCATCAGCATCAGCACCATCGTCATCATCATCATCATCATCATCATCATGAGCATCAACATCATCATCAGAGTCATCAGCATCGTCGTCATCAGAATCATCCTCATCATCAGTATCATCGACATCATCATCATCATCAACAACCTGCATCATCATCATCATCATCATCATCAGCATCATCATCATCATCATCATCATCATCATCATACGCATCATCAGCATCATCAGCAGCATCAGCATCATCATCAACACCATCATGATCAAGGGCATCATCTTCAGCGTCGTGATCGTCAGTATCATCATCATCAGCAACATAATAATAATCATCATCACCACCACCATCGTCATCAGCATTATAATCATCAGCATCCGCATCATCATCCGCATCAGCAGCAGCATCAAAATCAACATCAGCATCTTCATCGTGTTCATCCTCAGCATCACCATCATTAACATCATCATCATCGAGGTGATCATCATCATCATCATCATCATCATCATCATCGTCATCATCAGCATCAGCATCATCATCATCATCATCATCATCATCATCATCATCATCATCATCATCGGCACCGTCAGCATCATCATCCTCAGCACCATCATCATCATCATCATCATAGGTCATCGTCATCACCATCATCATCCATGATCGTCATCATCATGAGCATCCTCATCATCATCAGTATCATCGTCATCATCATCGTCTTAATCAGCATCCTCATCATCAGCATCATCAGCATCAGCATCAGCATCAGCAACATCAGCATTATCATTAGCATCATCACAACCAGCATCAGCCTCATCATCATCAGCATCATCAGCAGCCGTATCCTCAGCATCAGCATCAGCAGAATCGTCATCAGTAGCATCATCAGCATCAGCATTAGCATCTTGATCGGCATCGTCATCAGCAGCATCATCATCAGAATCATGAGAATCATCAGTATCAACATCATATGCCTCATCATCACCATCATCATCATCATCATCATCCTCATCCTCATCCTCGTCCTCATCCTCATCATCCCCATCCTGATCCTCCTCCTCCTCCTCCGCCTCCTCCCCCTCCTTCTCCGCCCCGTCCTCCTCCTCCTCCTCCTCCTCCTCCTCCGCCTCCTCCTCCTCCTCGTCCTTGTCCTCGACCTCTTTTTCCTCCTCCTCCTCCTCCTCCTCATCCTCCTCCTCCACTCCTCCTCCTCCTCCTCGTCCTCCTCCTCCTCTTCCTCCTCCTCCTCCTCCTCCCTCTGCCTCCTCCTCCTCCTCCTCCTCCTCCTCCTCCTCCTCCTCCTCCTCCTCCTCCTCCTCCGTCCGCAGCCATTTTGGCTCAAGGGGCCTTTCTGGCTCTAGCCATTTGAGCAGAGCTTGTCGGCAGCGAACTTCAGAAGGGCGTTGCTGTCGCGAGTCAACAGTGGCTCGGTCTGGCTCGGCGCGCGCATGGCCCTTGCGCCCTGGCACTCGTGCGCTGCTCCAGTCCGCTATGCGAAGTGGCGTTGCGGGGCATGCGGATGCGCCCGCAACATGGGCTGGATGTGGTACTGCAAGCACTGTCAGGCGCCGTGGGATGGTGCAACCTGCTCGGTGGTCAATGCTCCGTCACGCCCTGATGCCGCAGGTGGTGCTGAAGATGCTCGTCCTCCTTCTTCTGGTGATCAACGTGGAGCTCCGCTGCCCCCAGGCCCCGTCGGCACTGGTGGTGGGCAACGGCCTGGTGTCATCAACACGGAGGGCATCAGTGCTGAGGACCTGCAGCAGCTGGCGGCCATCGCCACGCGCCAGAACCAGCCTGACCTGGCGAAGCAGTACGAAGCAGCCCGTGCTAAACTTCTCCAACCTGCGCGTGCTCAGCCAGAGGCGTCGTTGCACACTCGGGCCACTCAGGCTCAAAGCAAGACCAGGCAGGTCGAGAAGAAGCTGGACAAGGAAATCACGAAGCTGGAGCGTTGGCTGGAGGCTACCGCAGCTCTGGAGGCAAACATCCAGGAGATGGCTGACGAGCTGGACGGCTACGAGAGGCAGTACTTGGAGCTGGTGGAGCAGATCAGCATGGAGGTGGCTCCCCCGACGCAGCCCAAGCAAACTAACGGCCCGATCATCAGCCTGCGAGACCTGGTGGAGGGCAAGGAGCTCAGCTTCGATTTGGAGGACGACCTCTGCGCCGACATGCCTGAGGAATTCGAGATGTCCGCGGCAGACAGAGAGCAGCTGGAGCCCCGCAAGGCGCAGCTTCGGAATGGCCTTAAGGAGATGGCGAAGCAGCTGTTCGGCACTGCGTCGTCCCATTTCGAGGCCGCAAGGAAGGAGCACAAGGAGCACGTCAAGCGTAATGCGAAGAAGAAGAGGAAGACCGACGATGGGGCTGCTCCTGGTCCTGAGGCAGGCGCAGAGCCTGGAGCTGGTGCTGACGCTCCGCAGCCCGGTAGTGGAGGCGCCTCCGCTTCTGAGGCTGGTGGTGGAGCCCCAGCCGCAGCCGCTGCTGCAGGACCAGGGAGCGCGCCGCCTGGCGCCGGCCCATCTCGGCCGTCGGGAGCCGACCCAGCTCTTCGTGCCAGGCTTACTCCGGCTCTCCCCAAATCAGGTGCTTCATGTCGCCCCCCCGCCTCCACCAGCTGAGGGGGCGGGGGATTTTACTGCAGAAGGTGAGGGGCCAGCCCCCTCGAGCTCCCCTCTCGGCCCCCCCCCTCCTCCCTCGTCCTCGTCCTCGCGCGTGCGTTGTCTGTGTAGGATTGGGAAGAGGTGGGAGCCTAATTTTGAAGGAGCTAATTTTAGTAAGAACTTTAGTAACTATCTCTCGGGCCCAGGAGTCCCTGGCCCAGGTCCCAGGCCCGACGAAGACTCTCTTGAGCTGGTTATTTCCACGGCAAACTGTAATAGCTGGGGATCACTTCGAGATTGGCTGCCGTCGGCTGGCACCCCGCATGTCATTCTGGTCCAGGAGCATCATCTTGCAGACTCGGACAGCATTGGCAGAGCGTCGAAGTATGGTCTAGATCATGGGTGGAAGAGCCCCTGGGAGCCCGCGGTTCGTACGTCCGAAGGGGGCACTTCTGGAGGAGTCGCGATTCTGGCGAGGTCTTTCATGGGGCTCCAGCAGCCTCAGTAGTTATATTGTGGTCGTGCTCTGGGTGCTGTCGCTCATCTGCCAGGGGGTATTCCAATTGGGCTCGTCTCCGTGCACGGTTTCGACACCGAGGGCCTGACTGAACGACAGTTGGATTTGCACGAGGCCGTCGGGGCCAATGTGGTTCTGGAAGGTCTATCGCACGTGGTAGGGGGCGACTTCAATCTCGAACCCTCAGTGCTCCAAGACACGGGTTTCTTGGAGCTGGCTAGGTGTGAGCTTACTTCGACTGGTGCGCCCACATGCTTTGGGGCCCGTCAGTCCGACTATGACTACTTCCTCGTCTCAGGGGGCTTGGCACGAGGAGCCAAACGTGTGCAGCGGTGTGACGACAGCGAATTCTCATCGCACTTTGTCGTGGAGCTGGCGTTTCATCCAGCTCTATGCCGCCTTCAGGCTCTTGGGTTTCGCAAGCCCCCCCCCCTCCCAATTGATGCTCCCCCTGGGGTTGGACCCCCCCTGGGGACTTCGGCAGGGCCCACATATTTCTTGAGATGGGGGGGAGAGCTCTGAGGTCCCAGGATGCCAAAGGTGCAGCGTCTGTTGAGCAGGGCTTACCAGATTTGGGCCAACGGGTCGAAGGGCGAACACGCGGTGCGACTGGGGGAGGAGCTTCCTTGCTTAGGGACTCGCGGCAAGGACCCCCAGGTAGTCTGGAAGCCTACTCTTCAGAAAGACATTAAGTCTCGTCGGTACCCAGAGCTCCGTGCCATGAGGTGGATCTGCTCTAGGTTTCGTGCAGCTGCCCAGCTGCTACCCTCAGTCTGGACTGGCAGCGCCGCCGGCGACGTCAGGCGCACGGTCGGCGAGCTGGTCGACAGCTTGCTCCGAGTGGGTCTCTCGGCAGCTTATTCACTAGGACAACGTTCAGCTTCTGCAGGAGATGAGGGACTCGCTCAAGGACTGGGCTAGTTTTAATCCTTCCCCCCATGTTGAGCTGGATGCTTTTTCGGAAAACTTGGTCTCAGAACGCACCGCCCCCCTCGGTGACAGCGGCACTGAGGGAGGCGAGAGGCTGCATGTTGCTGGCGACCCCTCTCTGCGCGACCTCGAGGGCCCATCTGAGCTGCTCGCTGCTAGGCTTGACAGGCTGGAGGCCCTTCTCGCTCGCCAGAACAAGGTCTTGGCAGCGTGCACGAAGCACCACCAGCGCATAGCTGGTCAGGATTGGCACGCATGGCTGACTGAGAAGCTCAGCCAGGGTGCTCGCAATGCTCACAGTGCCATCAAAGATCCGCTATGTTGGCGTCCCACGACCACCCTTTCGTCCGAGGGGCAGTTGGTTTCGGACCCCCAGCAGCTGCTTGACGCTGAAGTCAAAACGTATTCTGGCCTCTGGCAGGTCAGAACTTCCCACCGAAACTCAAGTGCAAGAATTCCGAGGCCCTGCCCCCCTTGGAAGTTGATTTTCTTCGCAAGTTGAACAGGAAGCACCCTGGGAGGAGCGCTCTGTCCTATGATGGGTTTCACATGCGGCACTTCCAGCACCTCAGCGACGCCAGCCTGGAGGTGCTGCGCCTGCTGCTGTCCCTCGCCGAGCGTTCGGGTATCTTACCAACCCAGCTTTCGGCTGTCTTGGTGGCTCTCCTTGCCAAGGAGAAAGGGGGCTTTCGGCCGATTGGCATTTTCCCCTCTGTGCACCGCCTCTGGGGGCGGGCCCGTCGGCCCCTGGCTGAGGCCTGGGAGCAGAAACTGTCCAAGGACTATTGGGCTGCGGGACGGCACCGAGGGGCCTTGGACTGCGTGTGGCGCCAAGCGTTTCGGTCGGAAGCTGGGGTTAGGAGAGGTGCCTACTCGGCCACTGTTTTGTGGGATATGTATAAGCACTACGAGTTGATAGACCTAGAGGCCTTAGAGCTCCGAGGACACAGGCACCAGTTTCCCCTGGGGGTCCTCCACTTGTGCCTGGCGGTGTACAAGTCGTCGCGCTACGTCTGTCTCTCTGGGATCATTGCTGGCCCCTTGAGGGCCACTCATGGAATCATTGCTGGATGCAGCATGGCTACCACTTTGATCAGAGTCCACGCTCTCGACACGTCTGACACGGTCCCTCGTTCGGTCAACTTGCATAGCATCGATCGTGAGACTTCGGAGTTCTCATCGTTCGACGCGTACATCGATGATACCAGCATCTCGGCTATTGGCCCCAGGTCTTCTGTTCGGGACACCACTGTGAACATGGCCTCTCTGCTCTTGGCTGGCATTCGGCAGATGGAGGAGGAGGAGGAGGAGGAGGAGGAGGAGAAGGGGGAGGAGGAGGAGGGGGAGGAGGAGGAGGAGGGGGAGGACACGAAGCCCAGGGAGGCAACTCCAGGCCTAGACGCGCTGCCGGGCAGCACTCAGGGCACTGGTGTGCATGTTGTAGTCGTAGGTGTTGTCTGCGATTTCGTGACGGATGATGTTGCACAGGTGGTACATCAAAGCTATGCGCACTGCCGCCCGCTGAAGCTCATCATTCTCGATCTGGTCCTCCGGAAGCCCGAGGCCGAGTCGGACAATCAGTCGTGCGGAAGGGATCCATCTCGGGAGGGAGACTAAATGCCAAGCGCGCGGGCATCGAAGGTAATGGCATATGTCGTCCTCGGCCTGGCAGCCGAACCTGCACGTCAGGCGCTCATCTAACACGTGCATTCGGTGGCTTGTCGGCCATGCTCCAGCCAAGGTTTTCACCACCGCCCAGCACACCCCAGGCTTCAGGGTAGCGAGGGTGGCGCGGAGACGATGCCACCTTTCCTGGAGGTCTCCGGGCACCACCTCGCCATCTTCAGCCAGCCATTTCTCCAATCTCTTCCCGATGGTGACGTGGAAGGAGTCGTCATGAAGCTCCTGGGCCAAGGACTGGTAGATCGCCTTCTGGACGGGGACGCTGTCGCGTCCCTGGGAACGCCTTGCGTGCTGCTCGATCTCCCTCCGGGCCTTGTTGAGACTGGCTGCCGCGCGAACGCCGTTACGACGAAGTCGAGCGTGAGGGCGCGCCGAGAGGTGTCATCGAACGTCTGGACCATGGCGCGCTCTTCCTTCCAAAACGGAGCAGGCCACAGCCCCTGTACCACCCGTGTCGCCAAACCCTCCTCAAGCGCATGCTCGCGCAAGCTCTCCAGCCATCTCGGCCATTCTGTCATGGTGACCGCCGCTGCGCGCCACATCGTAGCGAAGGACAGGGCGAGCATCGACGTGAAGGACGTCATGGACACCCAGCGCCGCATGCTGAGCAGGTCGTTTCTGGTGAACGCCTTGGGAGGGCAGCGCAGGACGCGATGTAAACCATCAAGTTCGCTGAAATATATTTTGGGGTCTATAACGAAGAACTGCATGAGGTAGCTCAGCACGGGCAGCGCTGCCGAGTTGTAGTCGCGCACTATCACCTCGTTTGGCGCCGGGCAGTCCCGGAGTAGACACAAGCGCATGTGGTACTTGCCTGCCGCCTCCGCCCACTGCATGTCGTTCGTTGCGCCTGGGCCGAGCTTGACGCCCAAGTATTTCATGAAGCTCGCAACTCTGAAGTCCTCCCATCCCTCCATGAGAGTGCCCAGTTCCACGCGGAGAGCAGCAACGTCTGTATCTGAAAGGATGCCCCAAAGCGGAACCAAAACGCACTTCGACGGCTGGAGCCGGAGGCCGGCCATAATCGACATGGCCTCGAAGTGCGGCTTCAAACGTGTAATGTGCGCGAGGGCGGTCACGATCAGTCCGAGGTCATCCGCGCCCGCCGCTAGGCTGCCGCAGCGCCAGCGGAGGACATGCCGGTCGTACTCCATGTTCATCCTGGCGCTCCTCGCCATGTCGTTGCTTGAAGGCTCAATCAAGATCTTCTGCATGCCAGCGAGGAATGGGTTGAAGGCCAGGGCCCATAGAGTGCCGCTAAGGGGACACCCCTGCGCTACGCCGGAGTCCAGAGGGCCAGCACGAAGAGTGCACCGCCGGAGCGAACCCAGCAACACTGGTCAACGTACAGCGCCTGCACGAGCAGAAGGTATTCCGCAGGCAGCCCATCTCTCCGCAGACTGGCGAACAACCAGTGGCGTGCCAGGGACGGGAACGCCGCGGCTACATCGAAGGAGCACATGGCTGGGCGACGCTCCTCCGCGAATGGTGCGACGCCTTGGGCCCGCGCCTGCAGGTCCAACTGCCAGATATTGTCTGTGAAGGTCCGGCCCCGGATGAAGCCACGCTGCACGTCGTCAACGCACTGCTCGGCCAGCGTGCGCAAGTAGCGATTGCCAGCTGCAGCGCAGAGCTTCGCATCCGAGTTCTTCAGTGTCAATGGCAGGAGGAGGAGGGGGAGGGGGAGGGGGAGGAGGAGGAGGAGGAGGAGGAGGAGGAGGAGGAGGAATGCTAGGAGGCCTAGTTGCTCTCGACAAGGTGGCCTCGGTGTGCTCCTGCGACTCTCTGGGCCGACAGCTGGAGGCTGACCTTGGCCCGCTCGGGGTGCTCGACCCTTCTGCGGTCAACCTTGGCTGTGACGACACGGCAGGAGGGAGCTTCAGACCGGGCAAGGGGAGGATGAGGGAGCGCAAGGAGAGGAAGGTGAAGATGGGGCGAAAAAGCCAACAGGTCGAAACGGCTTCGTTCTCACTTTGGTCGCAAGGCTATCAGAGTGTTCACTTCAGGACCGATGCCTGGTTACATTTATGGCTGCGAAGTCCAGGGCTTGACGGATGGAGAGGTCCACAGTCTCAGGCGTGTTGCTGCAAGTGCTATTAAGCCTGATGCTGCCCGTCGGTCGCTGACCGTCCTATCTCTCTTAGAGGGCGATCCTGTCTGGCACGGCTCGGTCGCTCCCGTGTTGAGATATGTCAAAGAGGTCTGGCTTCTCAGGACCAATGCTTTTCCTGGTACTTTGGACTGGGCCACCATTCGGGCTTCTTGGGATGGTGGTTTCGCCAGTCGCCAGAAAGCTATAACTTGGAGGAGCGTTTCGGGACCCATGAGTGCGATGTACATGAGTCTTAGGAGGATTGGTTGGGATATGAAGAGCATGGCCGTCTTCACGGATGACCAGGGGCGCGAGCTCTCGTGCACCCAGCTCTCGCCGGCCCTCTCTAAGGTTTTGCTGCACCAAGCCGTGCTTCGCCAGCTTGAGAGAGCGGCATACGGCAAGCTGGTGGACGGCGACCTCTTCTGTGGCACCGGTGTGCTCCCTCCTGAGCCTGCCGAAGGCTTAGCTGAGCCTGCCGTGGAGTTGGCCCCCGATCGGGTCCCCCCCGACCTTGATGGATCGAATCGCCTCTGTTTCGATGTCGTCACGGCTGGGCTCCGCTCGAAAAAACTCACGGCCTGGGAAAAGGGCTCAGTGCGAGCTCTTACGTGCAACGCTCTCTGGACCAACTCCCGCGCGCTAAGGTACGGCTACCAGGTCAGTCCTTTGTGCCCGCTGTGCCACGCTAAGGTGGATTCAGTGTTTCACAGATTATGGGAATGTGAAGTCTGTCAGGAGGAGCGGGTAGAACTAGTTGGAGTGGAGGTTATCTCTTGGGCTCGTGAAGCGTGTGAACGCAACTCAGGAGACCTGGTGAATTTCCTGACTGGAGCTTGTGCCCATCCTGGAGACTACGTGCCGCAGCCTGTCAGTCAGCAAGGAATGGACGGGGTTCAGGTCGAGTTCTTCGAGCAGGGATTCCTGGATTCGGGGTTCGTGTTCCCTGGGTCCGAGAATGTTCGCTTCGAAGGAAGCCTGCTCCTGGATGGTAGCTGCTTTCAGTCCAAAGTCCGAGAGTTGTCTAGGGCTGGGTGGGCCTTCGTTCTCATGTCTGAACAAGGCCACATGCTGGCCAGAGCTTTTGGACCTGTCTGGGCGCACCTGCCGCAGTCCTCACAGGCTGGTGAGTTCTCCTCGTTGGCCGCGGCGGGGGTCAACTTGGACGGACCCGCGTCTCTGTTTAGTGACTGTGCGTCGGTGGTCTCGGTCAGCTCCAGGGATCCTAGGGACCGCCTTGGGGGGCATCGGGCCTATGCGGGCTCGGTGCTGGAAGCCTTCTCTGGGGCGGGTCCCAACCTCCAGGTGCTTGTGAAAGTCGCCGCGCACAAAGATATTGAAGAAGCTGGGAGGCCGCGCACAAGATATTGAAGAAGGACTGGCAACTTTCAAGCGGACCTTGCTGCGAAGCAGGGTGCAGGAGTCCATCCCCAGGCCTCTCCAGATGCGCTGTCTCGCGTTGAGCGCGAGATACAAATTTCCAAGGCCGTCATCCTTCTGGCGGCTAAGATCTTGCCACGATGGCCGCGGCTGGATCTATCTGGCGTGCAATTCATCAAGCCGTCCAAGGCCGCTCTGGCGTCGAAGACGCCTCACGAGTGGGCCTGGACGGGCGAGTATTGGCAGTGTGGCACGTGCTTGAGAGGCAAGCGTGGTGAGGCGCGACCTGCGCCTGGCCACTGTGTTGTGCCGCCCCGCCTCAGTCCGTGCCTCTTAGAGCAATATGATCACCAATGTGCCGTGGTTGATTGCTCAGATGGCTCGTTCCTCTGTATCTGCCGTCGATGTGGCTTTTACAGCACAGGAGGCCGCGTCAAGAAGCTGGGTGAAGATTGCGGCAGAAAGAAGACTGGCGCAGGACTTACGGCCTGGAACTATTTTAACCAGGGCCGACACCCACAGCAGATCAAGAGGGAGAAGAACGTACAGTGTTTGCCCTCTCCTTGGACTGTGCCGCTCGTTGGGGGTCAAGCAGAGTTGAGCGTGAAAAACAAATCCTCCTCCTCCTCCTCCTCCTCCTCCTCCTCCTCCTCCTCCTCCTCCTCCTCCTCCTCCTCCTCCTCCTCCTCCTCCTCCTCCTCCTCCTCCTCCTCCTCCTCCTCCTCCTCCTCCTCCCCTCTTCCTCCTCCTCACCCCAGTCCAGACCTACTCCCAGTAGTCCCGGGGGGGACCGAAACCAGCCCAGAGGCCCCCCCCCACTCCCGGGGGTCGCGCCCTGGCCTCGGATCCCGCGGCGAGCCTGGCCGTGGTGGCGAGGGCCCTCCAGGAAGGGGCAGCGGCAGTGGTACGGTCGGAATGCTGCAACCCGCCGACCCGTCGGCGTGTGGTCGTCGTCATCGTCGTCGTCGTCGCCGTCGTCGTCGTCGTCGTCGTCGTCGCCGTCGTCGTTGTCGTCATCGTCGTCGCCGCCGCCTCCTCAATCACCAGCCATAAAGACAGTGAGGAACACCGCAGGTAAGTCGAAGGGAAGCCCTTCCCATTGATCCATTCCCCGCCGGATCAGAATACCGCCCCCCTGGGGACCCTGGGGGTCCTGGGGAGGGGAGCCGCCATCGGGGGTCCTGGGGGAGGTCCCGCCTTGAGGATCGGCGGCACTGGCCGTAAGGCCTTTGCAGTAAAGAACCATAAATCAGAAACAAAGTTTTTGTTCCAAGCCGAGCGGTAAAATCCGAAGGAGCGGCCGCGCAATCCGAAGAAGCACCGAGGGGGCTCGCCTCGACAAAAACAAGGGGACGCACGCAAACCTAAGGAACCACCGAGCAGCTCCCGATCTGCACTTTCTCTAGACACTAGAAAAAGCGCCCTCATGAAAAGCACCCCGACAAGCAGAGGCATGCAGTACGCGCATCCAAAGACGGCATCGAGCAGGGCAGGGCTGCTCAGTAAACGCCCAGCGCCGTGCAGCAAACACAAAGTTCGGGGGCGCGCAAACATAAATTAGCGATCCATGGATTAGGCGCGCGGTCGCCAAATCCATGGATCGGGGGAGGTGCCCTCCCCAAAATGCGGCCGGTGCCGCCTCGCTCGGCGGCGGAAATCCGCGATTTCCCACGGAAATGGGACCCGTCGCTAATCCACGCCCCTTTGATCCATGCTTGCGTTCGCCTGAAAAGTATGGGTGTCGAGGTGGTTCCCCTCCCCTGATTATCTCAACGCACTGACTGCACCGCCTCCTCCTCCTCCTCCTCCTCCTGGGCCTCCCCCCCTGGCCGCAACGACCTCCAGCCGCCAGTCGCGTCAGCCGCCGGCCGCAAGGAGCGGCCCGAGCGGGCCCGAGGCCTGGGAGGAGATCCTGGACCTCCCGATCCCCCACAGCTTCTCCGCCCTCCTCGCGTGCTTCCCGCGCATCTCGCTGTCCTTCTCGCGCGACGCGTGGAGCTTGGCATTGTCCTCCCGATCCGCGGGGCTCGGAGGCACGCGTGCGCGAGCGCGCGCGCGCGCGCATCCTCGAACCCAGACGCACGGCGCCTCACATAAAATCGAGGCGGCCGTCGTCGTCGTCGTCGTCGCCGCCGTCGTCGTCGTCGTCGTCGTTATCCCCCTTCCCCTTCAGGGTCGGCGGCACCAGTCGACCCTTCGGCGCGTGGTCGTCGTGGTCGTCCTCGTCGTCGTCGTCGTCGTCGTCGTCGTCGTCGTCGTCATCGTCGTCGTCGTCGTCGTCCCCCTTCAGGGTCGGCGGCACCGGCCGCAAGGCCTTCGCAATCGACGCGGCCAATGTCACCACGTCTGGCCGCAGGAGGCCAGGCTCGGGCAGCTGGACCGTGAACAGCCCGGGGCAAGGGGTCGAGAGGTCCTGGAAGCCCACGCATCGACAAGAATTTCGGAGCGCCAGATGTCTGGGAAATGTGCTAGACGTCCTTCCCCAAACGGATTTTCTCGAAAGGCCCTGTATAAACCATTTATATATATGTACCAACACACATATGCGCATATGTATGTGTATATATATGTACATATATATATATAAATATATATATATCGCTTCCAAGGCCTCGTGTGAGGTCCTCCGAATCTGGAGTCGATGGCCCCGGGTTTCAGGCCCTTCGGATCCAGGTATGGCGACGGTCAGAAAACGAATATCGATATACAAATAGTTGTATATATATGTGTGTATACGAATAGATAGGCGTGTATGCATGTATGTATGTATCTGTGAATGTATGTATGAATGTATGTATGTATGCATGTATGCATGCATGCATGTAGGTAGGTAGGTAGGTAGGAAGGTAGATGTATATATACAGATGTATATATGTAGATTCCCCAAACAGTGCTTGCACTTACGGGTTCTTCCCTTGCTCCCCAATCAGTGCTTATGGGTTCTTACTTGTGTTCTGAGGAACTGGGCCTGAATGGCGGTATGGCGACTATGCTGTCGCCGTCTCCGCCCCGTCGCCACCCTGTCGCCACCCCGTCGCCGCCTCGTCGACGTCCGTCGTCTGACCCTTAATGGCGGTCTGGGGCGATGTTGTCGCCGTCGCCGCCTCGTCGAAGCCCGTCGTCTGTGCCTGGATGACGCTATGGCGGCTGTTGTCGGCGTCGCCGCCCAGTCTCCGCCCTCGTAGCCGCCGCATAGGATGCAACACATATATTTCACAGCATCAAGAGCAACATTGGTTGCACCTCATATACTGCTCCACATAGATTGCACAACCTAGAGTGCACCAACTATAGTGTATCATAACTACTGCACAGCATAGATTGCAACCTAGATTTCACCACATATGTTGCGCAACCTTGAGTGCACAACCCCTATTGCATAATCATATGCAATGCATACTGCTCCACATAGATTACACAACATAGGTTTTACTACCCATGTTGCACCACCCGGATTGCAGCACATATATTGCACCACCTAGACTGGTCCACACACTGTGCAGCACGTAGACTGCACATCTGGATTGCACCACCTGGATTGCACCACTTAGATTGCACATCATGGGTTGCATCGCGCAGATTACCCCACAACTATTGCACTACCTCGAATACTCCACATAGAATGCGCCACCCGGATTGCACCACTTATATTCCACTGCGTCGATTGCATCACGTAAGTTGCTCTACATTACACCACATAGATTGCTCCACGTGGATTGCTTCACATAGATTGCTCCACACGTGGTGCACACCATTGCTTGCTAGAAACAAACTGTTTGAGGTCCACGCTGGTTAACGTGTTCTGAGGAAGCCTGAATGGCGGTCTGGCGGCTATGTTGTCGCAGTCGCCGCCCCGTTGCCGCCTCGTCGACGCCCCTTAATGGCGGTCCGGGGCTGTGGTATCGCAGTCGCCCGCCCATCGCCGCCTCGTGGAAGCCCGTCGTCTGTGCCTGAATGGCGGTCTGGCAGCTATGTTGTCGCCGTCGCCGCCCTGTGTCCACCGTCGCCGCCGCCACATAAATTGCACAACATAGATTGCACAACACAGATTGCACAACACAGGTTCTCCTTTCTAAAAAGACAATAGACTCTACCCCCCCCCCCGACTTATCGGTTCCCCCTGGGATAATACGATTTCATATATATATATATATATATATATATATATATATTCTGCACACTCGTCCATCCTAAATATGAAATCAGACCATCCCAGCTAGGCCGGTTGCCCCCCCTCTGAGGTTCCCTTGTAAAAAACACTATGCGGTGACATTTGTTGTTCTAACATAACACTTTTCCGCGGATCCCTTGCAAAAAACGAAACGAAGTGCACACGCGCGCGTCGTCGCGCGCGCGCATGCCGAAATCCTTCAAAAACCTTCGGTGCGGGAAAGATTTCGCAATCGAGTTTCCAAAAAAAACATACAAAAACACAGGGTTTCGCAACACAGAGTTGCTAAAAAAGCTTCCGCGAAAGCTCTTGCGCAATCTTAAGAAAACCATTGGTTCTTCTAGATTTTCACAAAATGCTACCAAACGGGCTTCGCGTGCGCTCATGTCGAAATCTGTCGAACGCCATTGCGCGTGTGCCGTCGCGAGAACCCCCTGCAAAAAATGGGACGAAGTGCACACGCGCGCGTCGTCGCGCGCGTATGCCGAAAACCTTCAAAACCCATCGGTTTCGGAAGGATTTCAAAATCGTGTGTCCAAAAAACCTACAAAAACACAAGGTTTCGCAACACGGGTTTTCAACAAAAGCGTGCGCGCGCGCTCTTGCGTCGTCGT
>CAUYUJ010018566.1:79356-109356 GCA_963575745.1 Prorocentrum cordatum
ACACATACGATTCTGACCCAATGTCCATCCTAACTTTGAATTCAGACTATCTCAGCCAGGTCAGTATCGGTCCCCCCCACACACACCATCCTCTGCAAAAAAATACGATGCGCGCGCACTCGTTTATCAAAAACCCTAAGTTTTCAAGAATCCCTTCCAAAAGATGGGACGAAGTGCACACGCGCGCGTCGTCGCGCGCGCATACCGAAATGCTTCCAAAACCTTCGGTTTCGGAAGGATTGCGAAATCGAGTGACAAAAAACATATTTTTGGTTTCGCACAAAAGCGTGCGCGCGCTCTTGCGAATTCTCAAGGAAAGCCATACGTTTTCCAACATGTTCATAACATGTTACCAAACGGGCTTCGCGCGCGCGCATGTCAAAATCGTTCGAACACCCTTTTGCGCGCGTGTTGGGGGGCACGACCCGTGTCAAATAATACCATGCGAGCTACTCTCGCGCGTCTGCCGCGCGCACATTTCGAATTCCTTCCAAAACCTTCATCACCGACGCAAAAATGCCGTCATCGTCGTCGGCGTGATCAGCATCGGCGCCGTCACTGGCTGCCTTTTCGTCGCTGTCATCATCGCCACCAGCATCGCTACTACCATCATCGCGTCTACCGTTGTCGACGTTGCCATGATACCGCGCCCGTCCAAATCACCGACTCGCACTGAAGTGCCCGTTGGGATGTGCCGAGCGGTCAGCGCCACCGCGTTCGCGTCGGTCGCGCCAAACTAGCTAGCCGCTGCGCGCGCGAGCATGCGCGGGTCAGCGCGGCCACAGAGATGCACCAGCCAACACCCAGCATTCATCGCAATCGCTCGCGCATGGGATTTGCAAACCAAGTTGCGGGTGGGTGGGTGGGATGATTGCGCGAGCAGTGGAGTTGACAAATTCAAGTTCGGCAGGTGAATTGCACATCATAGATTGCACCACATCTATTCCATCTCATGAATCGCACCACGTAGGTTGCTCCACATAGACTGGGCCACGCAGATTGCACCACATCGATTGTTCCACATCGACTGAACCACATATGTTGCTCTGCATATATGGCGCGACAATCATTGCTAGAAACACATTGTGTGGGGCCCACGCGGGCTAACACACATCTATAAAAACATGTATATGTATCAATGCACCTGAACATATATATATATATATATACACACATATGTATATGTATATGTAAATATAGCCTACGCGGGCTCCTAGCACAAATCCGGCGGAAAGTTCTACTGTAGCGTCTGTTACAGCTGATATTTTTTCTAGGGAAACGAGGCAGTTAAATCTGTACCGCGGGACTGGCGCAACCGCCAGACGATCTATTGCTACTGCCAAGTCTGCGTTGGAACCTACATCAAAACTGGACGAACGCATTGTGTGCGCAACCCCGACGGCCTCCAACCGCTTATATGGGACACAATGAAAGCCAATCGCAAAGCCGATCGTATCGCTGCCCGCATCGACGGCTCTGGTGCAGCGACAGAAGCACATCGCCACGCGGTAGACAGCACGAGCAGAAAGAGGAAGGCAAGCAGCAAAATGGAGGAAGGCAAGGCATGAGCAGAGATGACAGAAAGAAACACGCGCATGCGTACCCTTTACCGGAACATGAATCATGCAGGCGGGACCCGCACTGGAGCCCAACGCGAGCGGATAAGAAGACACGTGCTCTGAGAGCCTCAATGCCAAGACAGAGGCACCAAACCCTGAGGGTCGGCGTAGCATACAACTGGCGAACACAAACTACCGAGTTGCGAAGATAGCTCACATGGTAAGGCTGCGCGCCAGGCCTGCTGTCACCCCAACGATGGGGTCGAGGGCCGACGGAGCGCAGGACTCTGAGGGGCGAAGCGCCTGGCAGGCCAGCGAAGCTCCCCTGGCGGGACACCAGCGCCTCAGACAACCTGCCCGCCGGTCGACGAGGAGGCCGACGCCTGGAGGCCGAGAAATAGGCTCCAGCGAGAAAAACATAAGCAGAGCTAGGACATGCACGTGCAAACAGCTTCCAGGGAGGAGGAGGAGGAGGAGGAGGAGGAGGAGGAGGAGGAGGAGGAGGAGGAGGCGAGGGGGACTGCACACTCGAGGCGAGCGCCTGGGGCCTCCACAGCCGCGGATGGACCTGCAGGCCCCGACCAGCAGGTCGGCACAGCCATTCGGAGGGAGAGGAAGGGCGAGGAGGCGGAGGACGGAGGAAGCGGGGGAAGGAGGGAGACTGCACGCTCGAGTCGAGCGCCTGGGGCCTCCACAGCCGCGGATGGACATGCAGGCTGCGACCAACAGATCGGCAGCTGATAATCACAGCTCTGACTACAGCTCCAACTGAGAATCCGAGTGCAGCTCTTACTACACATCCTGCTAAAAATCCTGCTAGACTGCAGCTTGAAGTACAGATTCTGTTGCAGCTACTATCGCACATGGTCTTACAGTGCCTACTAAACGTCCCTGCCTTGAGCTGTTTGGGGGTCGTCTTCGGGCCACTTGGGTCCGTCTGGAGCCCCTCTTGGGCCGTCTTGGTGGCGCCCGCGACTCAGCCTTCCCGGTCAAGAACCAGCTTGTGTCGGGCCTGTCCCTCTACAGGGGGAATATTCAAAAAAAGTCAAAAATAATATGGGGACGAGTTTTTATATATGTTTGAAAATTTGTTGGGCATGTTTGGGGAATTTTTAATTGAATCGCTTCGCTCATTCCGCCGGCCCATTTCGCATGACTGAGCCTCTTGGGGCCGCTGGGGGGCCTCTTCAGCGTCGCTTGGGGGCATCCTGAGGGCCTCTTGGGGGCTTTTGGGGCCTCTCAGGGGCCTCTTGAGGCCTCCTGGGGGCTTCTTAAGGCCGAGGGCTCGAAGTTTTGTTTTGTGTTCCCCCTTTGGGGCATCGCTTGGGGCCCTCTTGGGCCCCTCTTGGGCCGTCTTGGATGCCTCTGGGGCCGTCTTGGAGCCCTCTTGGGCCATCTTGGGGCCTTCTTGGGAGCTTCTTGGGCCCTCTTGGGGCGATCTTGGGGGCCTCTTGGGCCGTCTTGGGGCGTCGGGAAGCCGAAAAGATAGACACGCCAAAATCTGCCCAAAATCTAAGGAAAAGTAATGATTTTTGCCTCTTGGGGCCCTCTGGGGAGTGCTCTTGGAGGCCTCTTGGGGCGTCTGGGGGCCATCTTGGGCGTCTTGGAACGATCGTGTGGCATCCCGGAGCACTCTTGAACCATCTTGGAGGGCTCTTGGCGGCCTCGTGGCCCTTCTCTTGGGGCTTTCTGGAGGGCCACGGGGGCGGCGCCCAGGAGGAAAACCATCTCTGACCCGAGTCTGCCGGGATCGCCCGAACACTTTTCGCCCGGGGACCCCCAGGGGCCGCCCCGCGCGCGCGAAGTAGAAGTATCATTTAGCAGTTACCGGAGATCTTAGCACGCCTCTGGCCCGTTGGGCCGGCGAATTTCTCGCACGCGGGATGCTAGTCGACGTCGCCGGCGGTCGAAGGGCCCTAGAGCGGGGCACACGAGGGTTGGGGACCCCCACGGCCTCGAACCTGGCCCAGAAGGCCGACCACGGCAGCCGCCTCCTCCTCCTCCTCCTCCTCCCTCCTCCTCCTCCTCCTCCTCCTCCCTCCTCCTCCTCCTCCTCCCCCTCCTCCTCCTCCTCCTCCTCCTCCTCCTCCTCCTCCTCCTCCTCCTCCTCCTCCTCCTCCTACTCCTCCTCCTTCCTCCTCCTCCTCCCTCCTCCTCTCCTCCTCCTCCTCCCTCCTCCTCCTCCTCCTCCTCCTCCTCCTCCTCCTCTTCCTCCTCCCTCCTACTCCTCCTCCTCCTCCTCCTCCCCCTCCTACTCCCTCCTCCTCCCTCCTCCTCCTCCTCCTCCTCCTCTCCTCCTCCTCCTCCTCCTCCTCCTCCCTCCTCCCTCCCTCCTCCTCCTCCTCCTCCTCCCTCCTCCTCCTCCTCGGAAATCGGCCGCTGCTTCCGCCAGCGCCCACGCACAAGCCGCCCGCTCGCGGAGGCAGCGCCCCCGCCGTGCCCCGCCAGCCCGCCCCCCGCCGTCCCGGTGGCCTCCTCGACCAGCCTGTCCTGTCGGGAGCGGCCAAGAGGGGGCTGTCCAAGTGGGGAGGAGGAGGGGGGGAAGGAGGAGGAGGAGGAGGAGGAGGAAAGAAGGAGGAGGGGGAGCAGGAGGAGGAGGAGGAGGAGGAGGAGGAGGAGGAGGAGGAGGGGTGGGTGCAAATCATGACCGGCGGCATGTGCGCGGCCCAACTTGGGGGCCAGGGACATAATGGAAGAAGAAGAGGCGCAGTGAAATCTGGGGAAATGTCGTGGCCCCCGCCATGATATCCACCCCTCCCTAGTCATCACCCCCCTCTTTGCCGCTCCCGATCCTGGAGAGTCTGCATCTTCTCGGCCCTCTTCGCGAGCACCTTCGCGCTAGGGAAACGAACAATGGCATGAACAGAAAAGCTCGGCGGTTCGCGCGGACTTCTCGCATCGGCGCTGGGGCCCCCTGGCAGCGCCTCCGGCGCCGCCGCTGGCGCGCGAAGCGCGCCAGGGAGGGGGGGTCCAGCGCGGATCCAAGAAATCCTCGCGGACCTCCGAGTTTTTATGTTTGTCATTTTTCGTTCCCCTATCGCGGAAGGCACCGTGCACCACCTCCGTGCCTGGCCAGGGCCATCCTGGGCATTCGTGCGGCGTGCGAGCCCTCCTGGTCAAGGCCAAGGGGGGGTCTCTATACCATTCGGGGGCCCAAGATGGCCGTGCCAAGGCACGGTGGTGGCGTATAGATGCCATCTGCGGATCACCGACTTCCGGCCGCACTTCGGGCTCCCGGCCTCAGCCAGCTCCGCTAGCCTCTGTGACCTGCCCTCCTTGCTCGGGGAAGCCGACCTCGCCGCCCTCGGCGACTTCGGCGACTTCGCCTTCGCCTCTGAGCCCTTTGGCGACGACGACTTCGCATCTGGCGAGGCGGGGGAGGAAGGCCGAGAGGAGGAAGAGCAGCAGCAGCAGCAGCAGCAGCAGCAGGATGATGGCGGTATCGTCCCCCCCCCTCCTCCACCGCCCCTGCACCATCTCGATCCTGGGGGGAATCGGGACTGGAAGCGGCTGCGCGCCCTCCCTCCAGAGGCCTCCGTCGGAGGGGACTGTCGTCTTGTTCGACCTGCTCCCCACAAACCCCGAAAACTGTTTGCTCCACGCCAGAACGCGAAGCGAGCCCAATGCCCAGGAGGTTGCCTCTCGACGCCTCCCCTCGAACTCCAAGAGGGCCGCTGCTGGGGGATGCGGTTGCACCCCTGGCCCCACCCGTGGCAGAGGATAACCACTCTTGCCCGGACCGCGACGCGCGAAGCGCGACCATCTTCGCGCCCCCGCGGGTGACCTAGACAGCGCGCGGAGCTCGCATGGGTCCTGCGGGTTCGGCGACACAGGCAGGTCGGGCCAGTGCCGTGAACTCACGACCGCAGCGGGAGCGGGCACGCCCGGCGGAGCACGCTGGCCGGCGACAAGGCCCTCTGGCGCGGCTGGGAGTGGTACCCGTCGAAGCCTCGGCGTGCAGGCTCCGAGAGGGCCGCCCGCGCACCCACCGGAGGAGCGCCCAGGCTCGTCGGCCCCTCGCGCGAGCCTGCTGGACGGTGCCGCCTGCGCGCGAGGGAGCGCAGGATCGGGGTGCGGGCTGGAGGCCTCTTCTGGGCCTCTTGGGGGCCTCGTTTGGGCCGCTTAGGGGGGGGGGGGGGGTCTTGGGGGGGGGGGCCTCTTTTGGGGGGGGCGCGTCTTTGGGGCCGCCTGGGGGCCTCTTTGGGGCGTCTTGGGGGCCTCTTTGGGGGCGTCTTTTGGGCCGCTTGGGCGTTGTGGGCTGGAGTTTTGAAGCGTCTTGGGGGGCCTCTTTTGGGCCGCTCGGGGAAGGGGGGGGGTGCGTCCGAGGCCCCCGGGGGGCTCACCGCCAGGCCGCTGAGCGCCAGGCCGCGCGCGGGGGGACCGATCCCGCATCGGGGCGACAGCGGCAGGCGGTGCGGAGGGCGCTGCTGCAGTCGTGAAAGGCTCAACGGCTTCTGCCGTCCTTCGGCTCGCGCTGGAGCGGCCGCGAATTGCTCCGACTTTCCCTGGAGACCTGACGGCTGGCGAGTCGCTCTGGATGAACCTGGATCTACCCGGATTTATCTCGATGTGCCTGGATTGACCTCGATTTGTCCAAATTTACCCTGAGGGATTCAGGGCACCCGATTCGGCGCGAGACTGGGCGGCGTTCGCAGCGCCCCCGTGGTGGGAAGCGGACGGCACGGCACGGCATGCGGTCAGGCTCACGAGAGCCACTCGGAAGCCATGTTCCGGAGCTCGGGGAGCCCTCACAGCTCCCACTGGCCGACCCCGGAAGCCCTGGTCGTGGCGTTCACCTCGCCGGTTGAGATCATGACCTTTCCTCCCGTCACGCGTCCGACGGCGTCGAGGGCGAAGCCTCTTCTGCTTACGTTCGCTGGCCGTCCCTGGACCTCCTGCAGGCTTCCGCAGAGGGGGAGCGGTAGACACCTCGTGAGTGAACGGGAGCTCGCGCATCACTTGCCGCCAGGGCGGACGTATCACGGCTCGACCTCAAGAGATCTGATGAGACGCTGCTTGACAAGACTCTTCCAGCGTTCGCTGCTCAGGGACAGGCGGCCGTCGTCGTCATCAGCACCAATGTGTTAGCATTACCGCCATCATCCTGATTACTACCGCCATCGCCACTGTCATGAATCACGTTGTCGTCGTTGCCCTTGTTCTCGCATCACCCACTCGGAACCCGCCGCCGTCGCCATCACCATCGCCACCGCCGTGGCTCTCCGCCCAGAGTGCTCCGCAGCGGCCTTGCGAGGTAGAGCTCGGATCACCTGGGGATCCTTTCTTCGGCGACTTCGGCTTCGCGAGGCGCTGCACGCACGCCGTGGACTTCCTCCTGTTCTCCTTCGCCTTCTGGCTCTTCTCCTGGTCCTCTGTCGTCTCACCAGCCTTCGCCTTCTGCTTCTCTGCCTCCTCCTGCTCGAACGCCCGAAATCGGTACGGAAAACATGGGTCCGATGCCCAACAACTGATGTTGTCCAAACCCGAGCGGCCACTGGTGGGCAGGCGGCCTTCTGCCTCAAACGGACAAGGCCTGCGGCGACACCGACAGCGAGTCCTATCCAAAATGAACAGGAACTGCTGTCGGTCTTTGCACCCCTGCTTTCCGTACCCATCTCGATCGTCCCGATCTCGACGGATTCCCGAGGCGGGGACCAACGACGGAACTGACGGGGCGAGAAGGAGAAGCTGGGGCAGGGGAAGGCAACGGGAGGCAGCCAGGGGCACGAGGAGCTGGAGCAAGGGGAGGTGGGCACCCAGCGCAGCTGAGCCACGGGCTCCTCGACTCTCCTCGAGCCTCCTCGATCCTCGATCCTCCTCGATCCTCCTCGAGCCGCGATCCTCCCCGAGCACCGATCCGACCCTCCTCGCTCACCGATGCTCCTCGAGCCTGGATACCCTCCAGGGCCCTCGATATGCTCCCGAGGGTGGCCTGTGCCTCCCGAGGGGGGTCCTGCAGAAGGAGCGCGCCCACAGCACTGCGTCGCTCCGAGGCTCGGCTCCTGGCCACATCTAGCGAAGGGGCCCAGGGGCACACAGATAAATAGACACAAATGACAGGATTCCTCCTCCTCCTCCTCGTCGTCCTCCTCCTCGTCCTCCTCCTCCTCCTCCTCCTCCTCCTCCTCCGCCTCCTCCGCCGCCACGTCTTCATTTACCTCCGACGTCTTATCACGTATCCCGTCACCCTCGAGGGCCGAGGTATCCAGGGTCGGCGGCACTGGCCGTAAAGCCTTAGCAATAAATAGACACAAATGACAGGATTCCACATATGTTCCCCTAGTTTTTGGATGTTCGTCTTCCCCCCCATTTCCCATAGTTTCGCATATTTCCTGGGGATCGACGATGAATTGTGTCTGTGTTGTTTGTCCCTCCTGAGTCTAGGTCCGGCATATGGGGCGTCAGTCAAGTGTCATGCCCCCTGGCGATTCTGCGGGACGCACAGAGACATCCTAGTACCATATGTCCTCCTTGGAGGCGAGCGTCCGACCCGAACATCTAGTACGCCCATCTTGTAGTGTCTCGTTTCCCGTGCGGCGTGGCCAGAAAGCGCCCGCCACGACGCATATACTATAAGATTGATCTGTGCTGGCGTCGCCCCTGGGGGAGCGACGGACACACAGTAGAAATACGTTGGGGTGACGCCGATTATGTACCGATGGGACCTTACCTAAAGCAAGTAGGAATGATTGATACGTGAAGTGTGATGGTGTCTCCGCAGATGACCTCACAATCACAACACTGCAGTGGAGAGAAGAGGCAGCCCTCATAGAGGACGCGTGCATTGAGGATTGCGCAGACGATTCTCCCCCCCTCCCCCGAAGTCATTCACCCAAGATTATGCACAGTAGCGAGGCAGCGATGACGGTGAGCCCCATCGCATGCACCCAATACTAGTTCGATGAGCACTGTCAAGGCCCTTCCCAGAGTTTGCTCCTCCAGTAAAAAATCTAAATGACCCAGAACCGAAATTTCCCAGTCACGAAAATCTGAAAGGGGGATGATCCCGAACAAGTCCGCATAAACCCGAGATCGGAGTTCAGGACGCGAGGGATCTCCAATTATACCTAAGTGAAATATGTTTCACAACTGGCTGCACTCCAAGACCCCCACTCCACCCCACCCACGCCCCACCCCACCCCACACCCCACCCACCGCCCAACGCCCCCACCCCCTCCAAAGAGGGGAGCTCAGAAAGATCAAGGCCATGCCACGCGATCCTCTCCGAAGATCCGCCACCGTGCCGTAGGCACTGAGTGGAGTATCCTCAGGTCCTCTCAAGACACCCATGCTGAAAATTGAACGTGCTCCCTAAGGCCCCCAGACCAAAGATTTCAATGATTCTTGGGCGTTTCCCGGTGCTCCTGGGCTTCCCTGTAGGACTTTTTCAAAGACCTCAGGTGAGCGGGTGGAAACCAAAGCGTCCAGTATGCCCTCATGTTGCCCCAGGGCTCCGTACTCTGGGCTGTCTTGGTAGTCTATTGCGCTGTTTTGGAGATCCCTTGGGGCAGGCCCCAGAGGACAAACTCGCTGAACAACGACATGCTGTTGTATGATTTCTGCATAGTCGCTTGTTCGGTCTCACGGGCACTTAAGACGGCCCAAGAGGCCCCGAAGACTCGCCAAAGAAGGGCCCAGAGTCCCCTCAAGAAAGGCTCAAAGAGGAGCCTAAGAAGCCCGACAACCGCAAGTCGCAGAAGCCGAATCCCCAGACCAACTCTGCCTACCAGCGGTCAGGGAACTTCGAGCAGAACGAAGCCATTGGGCTAACTGAGCTTGAAACACCATGCCCGGCTGGAATCAAGACCCAGGCCTCAGACGACACGTTTTCTCGAGTCGCTGGCCCTGGAGCTCTCTGCCCCCTTTGTCTGGGGCCGATGCTCCATCCCGATCGCCGTTTGACAGCCCCCGAGGCCGGGCCGGGCCTCGAACGAGGCCGAAGGTGCTGGCAACCTCTGGCGATATTGTTTGTCGAGATGCCAGAGATCTGGGAGTCACGACTGGGAGGCCGAGGGATGGAGAGCCGACCAGAGCGGTGGCCCACCACGCCTGCTTCCTCAGCTTCCTCTTCTTGCCATCCTCCACCAGCTTGTCGCGTTTTTGCCTCTCCTTCTCCTGGGTGGAGAAGGGGCAGGGGGGAAGGGAGGAAGGGGGGAGGGAGAGAGGACGAGAGGACGGAAGAGACGGAGGAGGCAGGGAGAGAAGGAGAAAGGAGAGGGAGAACACGAAGAAAATACGGGAGAGGGAGAAAAGGATGGGCCAGACAACTTCACACAACTGACAGCGCCACCAGGGCACACGTGCCTCCACCGACGAATCTGCCAGAAGGCGAAAACAAGGGGAAAACGGAGCGCTCTGGCCTGCCACAGGCCCTTGACGCAGCGGTCGTGGGGGCGGCCGAAAGAACACCTGAATGATTCACAGTGCAGGCACCACTCTCCGCAGAAGGCAACTGTGCACAAACTTCACGCCTGTCCTGGGTAAATCCTGGGCCCCGCCATGGTGCATAGACCCTCCTGGCCTCGAACAGGAGGGCGCATACACCATGCCAGGGCCCAAGATGTGCGTGACCACCCAGTGGTGCTGGTGCACGAGTCCCCTGATGTACGCCCTGCCCTGCGTGACTGGGTGCGGCAGGCCGCACGGGCAGCACTGCCGACGCATCCGACGCGGCGGCACCCGACGGCCCCCAGACTCCAGCCGCCCTCCCCCCTCCACCGCGGTTCGAGACTGGGGATAAAACAGGGCTAGGATCGGGATAAATCGCTCCAGAGCGTTCCGGAGCGCTCTCAGAGCGGTCTGGAACGCTCTGGAGCGGCCGCGGCGCCCAACACATCCTCCAAACCCGCCGATTCTCAGAGATTTCGGGTTATCCCGATCCGGTTTTGTCCCGATCTTCGCGTTGTTTTAGGGGAATGCGGGGGCGGCACCCCCGACGCGGTCCTGCGCGGGCCACTGCGCGCCGCCATGCGCAGGGCCGACCACCGACACGGGAAGAGAGAAGCGCTGCGCGGGCCGAGGCGGCGCCGAAGCCGGGAGGTGCCAGAGGGGCCCCTGGCACAAAGGTGGCCCCGGCCGTTGTGCAGAGAGGGCCAGGCGCCGGGCTGAGCATCCGAGAGGGCCTGGGCATGCATCACAGGTGCTCTCACAGCTGGAGTGGCGCCGTTCGTGTGGGTGCGTGTGCGTGTGATGTCGCCTCACGTCGCACGGTCGAATTGTAGGTCCGCACTCCACCCATTTGCCCGCCGAACCGCGGACACCACCAATCTGCTTAGCGGCGAACTTCTTTGCAGTTCCTTGTCCCCACCGCTCTGGCGGTTCTGTAGCCGCAGTTAGGGCTGCCACGCGCCTGCTCGCGCTGGTTGCTCATGGTGAGTCCTTGCTGCACTCACTTCGGCTGGTCTGACAGCCGCCACAGTTCTTTCAAATCTTTCTTGCGCTTGCTTGTCTAGCACCCCCTTGGTGATTCAGTGGCCGCCAATTCGCATCAGACTGCTCGCGTTTCAGTTTACTTCGAGTTGAGTTGCCTCCTCGGTTTTCTGGCCGCTGCACGGTTTGTTTGCATGTGCAGTTCCTCCTTCACACCACCCATCGTTGCGTTTGACAGTGCGCACGGTGTGTGCACTGTGCTTTCGACAACGCTCGATCGCAATTGGCACTTCTATCTGCCGTCCGCGCCTGAGGATCCTCTGCGCCGCCGACTTAAAAATGTGCGCGTGATGTCTTCCACGTGCACGTGCACTCCTGCGTTTGTTTTTCTGCTAGCCACTGCCATCATGCAGTCCACCCATCTACTACGACAGGTGGAGGTTCGATTAAGCGTGTCACAGTTTTGCGCTTCGCGACGGTGCCGTCACATCGCCGCTGGAGGAAATAGTGCGCGCACGTGCGTGTGTGAGCGTTCCTCGTGCTGACGCCCACCGACGCTGAGGGGAAGGCCGGACTACGAGTATTGGACGTGCGTGGGTAGGGTGGAGGACGTAGCGGCCACCCCCGTTCCTCCCCCTTCTCCTCCCCTCCCTCCCCGCCCTGCTCCCCTTCCTCCTCTCCCCTGTCCGTGCCTCCTCTCTCGCCTCCTCCGCCCTCCTCCCTCGGGGTTGGCTGGCACGTCCTCCGGGGGCGCCTACGCGCCTTGCGATCTCCAGGATCTGGTTCTGCGCCCAGGACCGTCCCACGTCCACTCCGAGCTGTCCTTGTGCCACGATGTTGGAGGCGCTGCGGGAATGGATGGAGTGTGTGAGTGCGTGCGCATTCCAGGATGGGAGGATGGGGAATGGAACGGGTTGGGATTGTGTGTTCTGGGCCCCGCGCGTAGACAGGGACTCATGCCACGCCACACTGGAGTCGGCATCGCGGCTGTGACGCGTCCTGCATGGGGGGCGCGACCGCCGTCCTCACCGCCCTACGCCCCGCCCCCAGGGCCGGGGTGCCGTGAGTAGCCTGGCCAACTACGACGGCGCGCCCACAGATCGCCGAGCCGGAGGGGGCAACTTCGGCGGCGGGTTCGCGTCGTAGTTGCGTTAGGCCCGTTAGAGCCCAAGCCTCCTGGCCGGGCCGATGGCAACGTCTCGGGCGGTCGGGGCGGTCCGTGGTTTTGTGTCAATTCAAATCTGCGACCATCCCCGCCCGGGATGGCCAACCCATGGCGATGGGGGTGTCTGGGTTCGCCCCAGCCCAGTCCCCCCCCCGTCGCCCCCTCGGCACCGCATTTGTCACGGCGTGGTGGGCGCGGTGGGCTTTTGGTTCGTCGACCGCACTGGCTACCCCACGCCGCTATATCGACTCAAGCCCCGCTGGGGGCGGGCGGGCGCGACTCGCTGCTTCCGACGGGCAAGGGCGACCAGGTCCCCCGGGGCCTTCCCCTATACGCCGCGCAGCGTAGGACCTGCTCCCGAGCGATAAACGGGGGCCGGCGCGGCGTCTTGTTTCGCGGGTGCGCTGCGCGCACTCGATCCTTAAGGTGTCTCTCCGGGGCGGGATACCTTGGATACCTCTTACATCCCTGGCGCCTTGCGATTACGCGCGACGGTGAGGGCAGGGCTGGGCGGGGGGCAGGGGGGGAAGCACATCGCGCCTTGGCCGAGCGAGGCCTGTCGTCGCCAATAGGCCGCCCTTTGCACCAGGGCTCGGTCTTGCACCGTCCCTTTCGGGCGGGGGTCCTGAACCCCGAAGACGCGGGGTCTTGAGCCCGTTAGCTCACGAGGCCGTGGCCAGCGCATGCGCGCGCGTTCCTTGCTTGGCAAGGTCAGGGCCAACACAGGGCAGAGGCATCGGGAGGTGGACGTGATGTTGGGTTCGTGCGTGTGCGCCCGCGGTTGCGCGCGCGCGTGGACGCTCTGCGCGTTTGGCGAGGGCGCCAATGGCGGACTGGGTGCACCTGTAGGCGGGCGCGCGCACATGTCTCAAGAGCGCCAATACTCGATCTCTTGCGGGCGCCTGCATCATCGGCATGTTCTTCCAGGACGGGCGCCGCAAGGTCCGACATTCCGTCGAGGCGCCTTCATGGCACGGGCTGGGGCCTCAGGTAGCCCGGGCGGCCCCTCCGCCCGTCACTCCTGGCCCTCTCCCCCCCCGTCGCTGGCGCCCTGGGGTTTCCGGGGTGAGGTCCGCCATGGTGGGGCGGAGGATTGGGCCCCCCCTCGTGCCTTTCCCAGCGCGGGGCCCCCGCCCCCGCCTCGCCGCGGCGCACTTCACCCCCCGGGGATCAAGGCTTCGGACCCGCGTCCTTCTGGAGAGGCGAGGGGCGGCCTTAAGGCCTACATCCCCTCCACTTCCAGTTCCAGCTCCAGTTCCATGATGGCGACCATCGGCATCTTCCTCCAGGACGGCTTGAATGGCTCCGCCCAGGGCGACTGGGCGCGCCGCACGGGCTCTCCGCTGCTGGCCCTCGAGAGCGAGCTGGGAGTGCAGGACCCGGTTGGCAGGGATCCAGCTAGGCTCACTGCTGGCGGCAGCACGGAGAACTCCGCCCGCCGGCGCTCGACTGAGCTGAACCACGGCGGTGTGTCCACACAGGCGACGACGAGCTACGTCGACTCAGATCACCGGAATGCCGCCAGGGTACCCGTTGCCGTCCGCTGGCCGGAAGATCGCGGACAATCCGAATGACCTCGAGGCGACCTCCGAGGCTCCCGCGGCGTGCTGGGCGCAGATCGTGGCGCGCGGCGCCTCCAGCGAGCTGCCCCAGGACCAGTCCGATGGCCCCCCTGCCACGGCGGGCGATCTCGAGAAGCAGAGGGAGTCGGCGGCTGGGATCACTGAGATCGCCAACGGTCGCCTGGCCACGGTGGCGATCATCGGGATGTTCTTCCAGGGCGGTTCGACCCGCCCCCCTACTGCCACTGGCGACTACGGCCTCAAGGCGTTGACGTCCAGCGACGCCGGGGATGAGCAGAAGCAGTCGGCGGTCGGCAGGGACCCCGCCGGCCGCGCGGGGGGCGGCATCACGGAGAACTTCGCCCGCTGGCGCCAGATCACGCTGCAGCGGCGCGCCGCCAGGGTGCCCGCCGCCACCCGCTGACTGCAAGTTCGCGGACACCACGAACAGCCTCGGCGCGACCTCCAAGGTGCCCGCGGCGGGCCGGGCGCAGTTCCTGGCGCACTTCGCGCTCCGCCAGCTGCCCCAGGACCTGCCCGCGCGCTGCATCGCCGCGGCGGCGAGCCCGGCCCCCCGGCGCTCGCGCCCTTCGACGCCGGGCAGAAGCACGAGAAGCGTGCAGCCGAGATCGCCAACATTCGTCGGGCTGGCATGATCGCGACCATCGGCACGTTCATTCAGGACCAGTCCGCCGGCCACGTCGCCGCGGCGGGCGGCTTCGGCCCCCGGGCGCCAACACCCGGAGACGACGGGGAGAAGCAGAGGACGCCGGCGGCTGAGATCACCCACAGGTCGCTCCACACCGGCTCTCCGCCGCACGTGGTCGAGAGGGAGCTGGGCGCGCAGGGTCCGCGGAACATCTGGGACCCCATCGGGCTCGCGGCAGATGATAGCACTGAGGGCCTCGGTGTCAGGCTGAGAGCGGCTCCCAGGGGCTCCAGGGACAAGCCCCTTGCGATGCTGCGCACCTCGCCGAGAGTCCTGAGGCGCCTGGATCGCCCCGCCCTGGCCCCGGTTCCTCACCCCGCCACCCCAGAGGAGGGGGCCGGAAGCGGGCGACGTCGAAGACGGGGATCGTCACCGCCCCCCCTGCCACCCCTGCCCATGTCGGCGAGAGCTGTTCCGGGGCGCCCGGCTCGACCCCCCCTGACAGAGGACGGTAAACAAAGAACGGCGGCATCTTGCGATCCAGAAGACGACGCCTGCGACTCCCCCTCTCAGGCGGCAGCAAGCCCTCCGTGCGCCGGGGCGCTTCCGCTGCGGAATGCGCCCCTGGCTGCACGGAGGGCTCATTCATTTTCTAATCGCACACCTATTCGGTGCCCCTCCCTCTCCCTGCAGCCAGCCCGAGGACGCAGACAGCTGCTCCCCCACGGACGGACGAGACAAACGTCGCCATGAGCAGTCCACCTCTCGAGACGTTGGCCTTGGAAGCGCCTGGCGATTGCCCTGACGCAGTGACTCCCCCCTGCCAGAGTGGGAGGCCCTCTCTGAGCCCCGAGAGGCGCGCGGGCAGCCCGAGGGCGCAGACCGCCGCCCCCACCTCGCGCAGACGGAGCCGAGGACGGCACCTGTAGTCCCCCTCTCGAGATGACGGCTTCAGGAGCGCCAGGCGACAGCGCCGACGCTGCCACTTCCCCCGCCGGACCGCTCCTCCTCTTCCTCCGCCTCCTCCTCCTCCTCCACCTCCTCCTCCTCCTCCTCGTCCTCCTCCTCCTCCTCGTCCTCCTCCTCCTCCTCCTCCTCCTCCTCCTCCTCCTCCTCCTCCTCCTCCTCCTCCTCCTCCTCCTCCTCCTCCTCCTCCTCCTCCCCCTCCTCCTCCTGCTCCTCCTCTTGCTCCTCCTCCCCCCGAGCTGAGGGGCGTTCACGAGCGCCGACTTCCGGAGTCGCCGAGAGCTCCCGCGGGGCGCCTGGCTCGCGCCGCCCGACGACGGCCCCGCCGAGCTGCCCTTCGACTGCGCGCGCCGCCGAGAGCTCCCCATGGGGTGCCCGGCTCGCCCCGACGGGCCGTGGCCACCACGCGCCGCCTCCCCAACGGAGGAGATGACAGACAGGGAAATTGGGCCGTCGGGGGCCGCCAACACACCCCCAACGCAGGCGCCGCCTTCCCACGGGGGCCCTCTCCACGCCGCTGCGCCCCTTGCCGAGAGCTCTCCCGGGGCGCCCGCCTCGCGCCTGCCCGCGACGGCCTCGCCGAGTTGCCCCTTCAAGAGGTTCGCGGCGAAGACCACCAGCAACCCCACGGCCACGAGCCCCCCTGGCGCCGGAAGCGGGGAGCAGGCGTGGGGCACGAGGGCCGCCCACGACCACCCAACCACGGACGCCTGCACCGACGCGAAGCAGCGTCGCCCCCGCGGCGGACCAACGCGCCCCGAGTCAGGACCACCCCTGCCAGACCCGCATCGTCCGACCCGGCGGTCTACCAGGCCCCCTGCCCCCGGGGTCCCGCTGGGCCCAGGAAGGGCGCGCGCCTGCCGTCCGACTCTTCTTCGGAGGCGCCTCGGCCAGGGCGCGCGGCGGCACTAGGGCTGCCAGCACAGAGAGAGGGCCCCCTTCGCCGCGGAAGGATTGCAGAACGGAGGGGCACAACCCCGGACGCCACAAGCGCCCCTCGACGCCACGGCTGGAAGCCAGTACCCCAGCGCACCGCCTCACGCATGTGGACCGCGCGCCGCTGCCCAGACGGGGCGGCGCCTGGAACCACTTTGCGTCCTGCCGAGGCTGTGCTGACCCGGCCGCAGGGCAGCGCTGGCGGGCATCGCGACTGGCACCCCTCCTGTTCCACGGCCACTTCGCCCCACCCCCCCGTCCATGTGGCGATGAACGCTGGCAGCTCGAGCACCGAAGATTACCACTCGAACCCCCCAGGGCGGGGAGAATGCCGCCCCTGTCCCTGGCGTCCTCTGCCACGAACCCCTACATGCCATCGAGGCCCTGGCCGCCACAATCAAGGACATACAGGGAGCAGGCGGCGGACCCAGTGCGGCCTGGGCCACGCATTGCTATCAGCGCGGTGGGGGCAACAGGGACCCCAGCCGACACGACGCCGCCTTCCTCCGCAGCTTCCTCCGCTGCCTGGCCTCGTCGCCTCGCTGATTCTCTTGCGGCCGCACCGAGGGGCCGCAGCAGGCGCTCCATGCGCCGTGGCGCTTCTGCTACGGGATGCGCCCCTGGCCGCAGGGTGTGCTCCGTAACCATCATCACACCTGTACGGTGTCGCCCCCCTCTTGCCTGGTTTTCACGTCTCACATCCATCCACCGGCAACTGGTGCGCTGGATGCTGCCGCTCTCCTGCGGCGCCTTGCCCCGCCATCGCGGCTTGCGCCTAGTAGGCCCTCGGGACTCGGCGCGCGCCCTGCCCCGGTGGCCTCTGTGGCCCACGTCGCTCCCCCTTGTGGCGCGGTACTCCCTTTCCGCTTCGCCCGCCACCCCGGGCAACACTCGCTGCACTGCCACTGTCGTGCCCCTCTGCCTGTCTTCCAGGCCACCCACCCGCACCCCTCTTCTGGTGTTCTGAACGCTGCCGCCTCCGCGGCACCTTGCACCGCCGCGGGCCTGCGCCCCGTTGGCCCTTAAGGTCTCGGTGCTCGCCCTGTCCCCCTCCCCTGGACCCGCCGCTCCCCCAATGTGGCGTGGCCTCTCCCGCTTCCTCCCGCCCCTGGCTTGCGCTTGCTCCGCCGGGCCGTCACCGCTCGCCTCCACGCCCTGCGCCTCGTGGGCCCCCCCTGGCCTCGGCGCTCTCGCCCTTGTTCTGCCGCGCCTCGCAGGCCCCGAGGCCTCGGCGCGCTGGCTCTTCCCCCGGGCCGCACCCATCAGCTCGATGAGGCGAGTCTCCGGTTCGCGGAGGAGGAGGCGGAGGAGGAGGCGGAGGAAGAGGAGGAGTAGGAGGAGTTCGCTCGTGTTCCTCCCCCACCAGCCGCCCAGTCCACTGGGCTGCGTTCCCCCCAGCTTCAGTTCCCTGCAGCTCAGTGCAGCTCAGTGCCGGCGCTGGCTCCCCACCTCGGCGCTCCCCCTGCCTCAGTCGGCGACTCTGGGTGGGCCCGGCTTCCTCTCTTCCTGTGGCGCCGGGGCTGCTCCTCCTCCCCCATCTGTGCATGGCGGCCCTAATTTGCATACAGCGTGTGCCCTGTTGCCCATCCGCCGGAGCAGTCACCCTCTGCCCAGCCGCCGACGCCAAAAAATGTGTGAGTTGTATGTGGTGGGACGCTCTCCGGCTTTCACCTGCGCCGCCTGGTCTTTTCACCCTGGTCCGCCTTCTTGGCCCCCGCCTCCCGCGCCCCTCTCCCTTTCGACACGCACCGCCCAATGTTCTGTTCGCCATCGGGCGCTTCCGGGAGTCTCGGTCTTGCCGCGCGCTTCGCAAGGATGCGAGTTCTAGTTGCTGGCATCCCCACTGCAATACTGCCCCAGCCCCAGAGAACATTGGCACGTCAGAGTGAAAACTGCGTGTGATAGGGGTGCTGTGTGCACGGAAGCCCCCTGCTCGGGGCCGTTCCTGTTCTGGGTGCAGGTGTCACCTCCTGTTTGCAACAGCGAACCCACCGCCGTGCCGTGGGCACCGTGCCGAATTGTTCAAGGTCTTCGGGTCCTCTCCAAAATCCTCCCGACAGGCCGCTCGGGTCATGCCAGTGGGACTGCGCACAATCCACTTTCGACTGCTTCTCGAAGGCAAAGTCCAATCAATATGCCACCAAGGGGGCTCCAAAGCGGCCCCAGTGCAAGCAGGATAGCCACCAAGACACCCCGAGAGATCACCTCCGAGGGACCGCCGAGGAAAGGAACCTGATCTGACAGCTGGTCTTGATGCTTTTCGCGCACGCGCCTTACGGTGCGAAGACCGCCCCAAGAGGGCTCCAGATGCGTCAAAGAGCGCTCCAGGGCGGCCCGAGCGAAGAGCGCCAAGACGGCCGGAGAACGGCCTAGGGGGCCCCAAGAGGACTCCAAGAGCGGCCACGCGAGCCTCAATTGAGCGCTCCCCCGAGAGCAAAAACCTCTTCCCTTTCGCACCGACGACACTCCGGGGAAGCAGAACTCAACAGCCGTCGGACAAATTTTACATCGATTGCCGGCCAGCAATGCATCGCGCTTGCACCAGGGCAGAAGCCAGTGGTCAAGTCTTGTCGGGACGGCCTGCGAGGCGCAGGGCCCGGAGAGCACCCTCACTCGTCGAGCTTGGCCGCCGCAGCCCACGCGACAAAGTCCAGCCGGTGTTGACTCCAACTGTCCCGAGCAGCCAGCGTTCGACACTCGCCGACATCATGCCCGATGCGGAGGCCATTGATGTGCTCTTCTAGGCGGCGAGCGAGAAGGGAAAGTGAGAAGGAGAAGGCCCTCTCAGAAGGCCCGGGGTCTTCCGAGCCTACTGAGAAGGGCCGCCTCCACTCACTTCCCCCCCTCGCTCGCTGCGCCGAAGCATCCAACTGCCACATAGCGGCTTTCTGAGACGCAGTGCGCTGAGACCGTTTGCGGCACCCTGCCACTGAGCATCGAGCCACTCCGAAACTTGCCACACCCATTCTCACCTGTCTCTTGGCTGCTTCGCCTGCCCAGCGCCTGGGGAGCCAGGCTTTGGGTGGCCTGCTGTTCGACGGGGGTCAGGTGAGCCATACTGTCTTGGTAGGCGAACCTGCGCATGCAGAAGTACATAACAACAAAACGACATGCTCCAGGATAGGAGGAGGAGGAGGAGGAGGAGGAGGAGGAGGAGGAGGAGGATCCCACGCCACTGAAGGGACGAGGAGGAGGAGGAGGAGGAGGAGGAGGAGGGCCGGGGTCCTTTCGCTTCTCCTCGGCCTCCCTCTCGGCCTGGGCCTTCTTCTCGGCCTGCAGCTCCTCCTCTGTCTTCCTCTTCCTTGTGGCCTCGGCCCGGCCGCCCGGGGGGCAGGGGCCCGGAGGGGCTCGGCACGCCGCTCGCGCGCATGGCGGACGAGGGGGGGAGGGAACGACGAGAGGGAGGCGAGAAAGAGAAGGCCTTGGATTCGAGACGTCACGACGGCCGGCCTCTTCGGTGTCCTCGGCCGCTGGGGGACGCTGCCCCACGCCAGGAGCGTCAGAGGACGGCTCGGGGTGAAAAGCCAGCTCCCGGGAAAGAGGCCGCGACCCTCGAACGCCCGCGTCGCGAACAAAAATGCGTCGGATGAGGGAAGGGGGGGAGGAGGAGGAGGAGGAGGAGGAGGAGGAGGAGGAGGAGGAGGAGGAGGAGGAGAAGGGTCATCATCATCATCATCATCATCATCATCATCATCATCATCATCATCATCATCATCATCATCATCACCACCAGCAGCAGCACCATCATCGTCGTCATCATCATTATCATCACTGCGTTTCGCCTGACACTTCCTCACCACGTTTGACTCTGAAGCTCAAAAATTTGCAACGGTTTCACAGATGGAGGGCGGGTGGTTTTCAAAATGTGACTCTCGCCTTAGCGCGGCGCACATTCGCTTTGAGAATGTGCAAGGGCTTCACGGATTGAGGGCGGTTGGTTTTCAAAATGTGGCTCTCGCTTTCGCGCGGCGCACAGTCTTTGTAAGAATTTGCAAGAGCTTCACGGATTGAGAGCGGGTCGTTGATGTGACTCTCGCCTTAGCACGGCGCATTTTTTAGAATTTGCAAGAGCTTCACGGATTGAGGGCGGGTCGTCTTCAAAATGCGGCTCTCGCTTCGGCGCGGCGCACATTCGTTTTCAATACTTGCAAGTGATTCACGGATTGAGGGCGGGTCGTTTTCAAAATGCGGCTCTCGCCTTGGCGCGGCGCACATTCGTCGTAAATATCTGCAAGAACTTCACGGGTTGAGGGCGGCTCCTTTTTCAAAATGTGGCTCTCGCCTTTGCGCCGCGCACCTTCGTTTAAAAAATTGCAAGAGTTTCACGGGTTCCCATCATCAACGTACCAGAAATAATGTTTTGAAAGGATTCCAGATTACGCGGGCGCAGCAGTTACGTTGATTCCCAGTGTGCGTTGGAATCCCCAAAACCATGTTGTGGCATGCTGCAGGATCTTCAAGCGGTTGTCTTCCAATGAGGCAGTTCCTTCTATGGAAATGAATCGTTGTAGGGGCCTATGAAGAGAGAGCTTGGAGGGGGGGTTATTCCAGCATCGCTGATGCCTCTTGGGTTTACACTGGTCCTCCTCCTCCTCCTTCCTCCTTCCTCCCTGCCTCCATCTCCCTGCCTCCTCTTTCCTCATCCATTATCACTCCACCCCTGTCCCCCCTCCCCCACTGACAGACCCCGCTGTCGTCATCATCTCTACCAGCATTATGATTGCATGATCCGCTCACTTATCCCCTGACTCTGTGCGGATGATGTCCCGCCATCTCCGCGCATTGCCCACACATGAATGTGATACTCACTTGTGCTTCTTACGATCCGATCGATTATCGGTCCTTCGAAATGGTGTTGCCGCTGCAGCGTAGGCCTCATGTTAAGATCGGTGCTCTGCTCCCGTTGTTCAAGATGGCACTCCCGCCTCAGCCTCGGCCGCATTTCAGGATCCGAGTCCTTCCTCATCATTGTCGCCCCCTCCTTTCCCCTTCTCCGCCTTCCCCTGGTCATCCTGCTCCGCCCGCTCCTTGTCACTCCGCCTCCTACAGCTGCTGTTCCGCTTCGTCCTCCTCCTTCCTCATCCTCATTCTCTTCCTCCTGCTCATCCTCCTGCTCACCCGCCACCTCCTCCTCCAACGCACGCAGTTCCCAGTGTGCGACTCCGCATGACACGATGAGGTCTCTTTTGAAGTCCCAAGTCCTCTATGACACGCGTCGGCGGGTAGAGGAAGCATGCTCGCAGTGGGAAGGGATGGCTGGGAGGGTAGGCCGTCGAACATGGACCGAGCCCACCTAGTTTGACAATTACGCGTTATGCATACTACTCTCCCGTCTCCTGTTGCCCTGCCTGGGAAACCTTCAATCCTATCCGCACATGCGCTTCTGCGCACCGCGCTGCAAAATGCGTTTCCCATGGTGTTAACCCTCCGATTGTTTCCAGTCCGTCAAAACGGTGCTCCCGCTGCAGCGCTGGCCATGCCTCTGCGCTTCTGGTCTGTCCAGGCCATGCTCCCGCTGCAGCGTTGGCCTCCGTGCCGGATCGACGCGCTGCTTCCGCCGTTCCGCATGTCGCTCCAGCTCCAGCGCGCCTCCCGCTTCTGGATCCGAGAACTGCCTCGGCACTGCCGCACCGCTCCTTCTCCCTCCCTCGCCCTCCCCTCGCCATCCTGCTCCGGCAGCGTCTCCCACTCCTGCTCCTGATGCTGGTGTTGCTTCTCGTCCTCCTCCTTCAACGTCCTCACCTTCCACCTTATCATCCTCCTTCTCAACCGCGACGTCCTTCTCCTCTAATGTACGCAACTTCCCTCTTCCGGTTGCATGCAGCACGATGGAACCATTCTTGCAGTTCCAGGTCCGCCATGCAATGCGTCGGCGAATAGAGAAACATCTGCATAGAATTTCCTCTTCACGATCCTCGTCATTCAACCTTCTCCTCATCCTCAACTTCCGCCTCTTCCTTACCCTCCTCATCGCCACATGCTCATCACAATCGCCATGGTAGCTACCAATTTCAGCATTCCAGACATCAGCGACATCATGATCATCATTGCCATCAAAGCCATCAACAACATCATCAACTACAACGACACCATCGCCACCAGCAACGCCAACAGCGACAATAGCGTCATCACAATCATCACCAACAACAGAAACAATCAGCCTAAGACCGTTCGCTATCATATGCTCGCATGTCAACCAACATGTAGATTCGAAACCCTCGATACCCACCCTCTTTGTCTTCGATCGTATCTCCTTTGGGGCCAGGCCTCCCTTCCCTACCACGTGTAAGTGGCGCAGCCCCTCGAACAGAAAGACGAGAAAGAATAGAAAAAGAAGAGAGCGAAGAGGAAGGGAGTGGGGAAAATGAGGGACGAGGAAAGGGGGCAAGAGGGAAGGAGAGATGGAGGAAGAGAGGGCTTAGCGAGAGGGCTTAGCGAGAGGGGATGGCAAGGAAGCCCCAGACCAGAGCGCGGTTCCTGAGCACAGTGTGAGGACGTCCCGAGCGAAAGCGCCAATCCAGAGTGCGGAGAGAGCGACTCGCGAATAAGTTGCAAAGAAGTCTTAGGTAAGACCGCGACTCTGGGATAGACTGCATGGAAGTCTCGATCGAGAACGCGATTCGTCAACAAATGTTAGCCAACGTAGCCCCAAACAGTGCGTTCTAGAATACTCGATGATGCAGTCTATGTGGTGGAAGCCATGTCGTGCATGCTATGTGGTGGAAGCCATGTCGTGCATGCTATGTGGTGTAACATATGTGGTGTGAGCTAAACTTGTGTAACCTACGCAGTGCTGTATGTTTGGTGTTCTCTATGTGGTGTAAGCTATGTGGAGCAGTACGTGTGGTGCAGTCGAAGTGGTGCTATATACGTGGTGCAAGCTGTGTGCTACAAGCTATTTGGTGTAAGTTATGTGGTGTAGCCTACGTGGTGCAACATGTGGTGCAAGCTATGTGGTAGCATGTGGTGGAAGCGATGTGACGCAAGCTACGTGGTGCGTGGTGTGAGCTATAGTGTGCAACATGTGCAGTGCAATATATGTTGTGTGATCTATGTGACGTAAGCTGTGTGGTGCAATATACGTGGCGCAAATTATCTGGAGCAACATACGTGGTGTCAAGCAAGCTATGTAATGCAATGTATGTGGCGCAACCTATGTGGTGCAATTTGTGTGGGGTGCTAACTACGTGATGCAAGCTATGTCGACGAGGCGACGGGGACGGCGACAGCGACAACAAGCGGGCCGAACCGACACCCAGGCCTGGCAATGGCGGCGACAAGGTGGCGGGGGCGGCGACGGCGACAACAAGCTGGCCGAATCGACATCCAGGCCCAGGCGACAGGCAACGACGAGGCGGCAGCGGAGACGGCGACGGGGACAACAAGCTGGCCGAACCGACATCCAGACCCAGTGCATTCTAGACGAAATAAGAGCCCCTAAGTGCAAGCACTCTCTGGGGAACTGTGAGGAAGCATCCGGCGGGAGCCGCTGTGGTGGGGGCAGGGGCACAATCTGACGCCAAGTGCTTCCCCTTTTAAGAGACAGGGTGCGAGCCCGGCGAGTGGCGCTTCAATCGAAAAACACATGTGTTACTGGAGGGGGAACCCGCAAGAATTAGCCTCTATGAATGGAAATTCGGCCACAAGTTCTCCTCCTCCTCCTCCTCCTTCTCCTCCTCCTCCTCCTCCGCCTCCTCCTCCTCCTCCTCCTCCTCCTCCTCCTCCTCGTCGTCCTCGTCCTATTCATGCAACGCAGTCTGGAGGAGGCCCAGACCCCGATGTCCCGCCGCCCGGGAGGGGCAGGCGGGCGGGCCCAGCCTCCCAGAAGTCCGACTCGCCGCCGCCCTCGGGGCGGGGCGCGCGCGCGCGCCAACGACGATGAGCAAGTTGCTGCTTCACCCCAGGAAGCATTTAAGAAACCCCCCGGCGATATCGTAGCACCGCATTTTTTATTCGATATTCCGAAGGGCCGAAATAACCGAACGATAGCTGTAGCACCCGGACACGATGATGATGATGATGATGATGATGATGATGATGATGATGATGATGATGATGATGATGATGATGATGATGATGATGATGATGCGGATATGGATGATGGTGCGGAAGGGTTATCGATTTGCCGGAGGGGGGGGGTTCTTAAATGCTTCCTGGGCTTATCTTTCCAACCTTGGCGCAGCAGAGCAGAAATTTATGAACGACATTGGGCGCATTGAGCTCGACCGCCACGGCGAGGTGCAGCTCGGACGGGCGACGAGTGCCGCGCACCTGGCGCCCTCCGTGCACGATCACACGGTCGCTCTGGCCGGCTACCGCTGAAATCGCAACAGACATAAAAATGCTAGCCTGGCGAGGGATTCAACCTACCAGAAACAGACTGGAGGGGGACCCAACGATGATGAACAAGTACGGGCATCCTTTAGCAATGCCCGCCGCTTCGCTCTTGATGAGGAGACGAAGGCTAGTTTAGCATGCAGGTTCAGAGGAGTCCAACATGTTTTTCGCCGTTTGGGTGCCCCTGGGACCCTCCACGGCCCCTGGGACCGCCCAAAATTAACTCGGGGGACTCGCGTTCCTCAGGAAACCGTTCCGTCCCTGCGAGGACTACTGAGTCCGATTACATGGCTTTGAGGCCAGAGCAAGGCGGGGGTTAGACCAGATAGGTCAGGCTGAGACCAAGGATATACTATGGCCGATGCCGAGCCAGCCTCCCAGGAGTTGCAACCTTGTTGTGGGAGCGTAGTTACATGCAACATGTGTGTCAAAAACTGCCGAGTCGCGTATATGGTTCGTACAATCGTACCATGGCAGCCATAGCTCTGGGAACAGAGAAGCGTCGAAGTCCCGGCGGCACACTGTCGCTGCAAGTGTTTCTTACTTTCTCGGTGTCTTATGCAGCTGCTCTCCGTAGTTACTGCAATCGGGTTCCAGAGGAGCGAGCGAAAAGGCAGCAGCTGCGCGAGCGTAGCGACAGCGGAGCCAATACACGTGACGGCATGCCACGGAATCGACATCCACGGCAAAATCTCAGCAATTCCAACGTATCCAATGCGATTCGAAGCTATCTGGGCACGTGAGATGCTTGCCTGTCCCCCGCTGCCTGTCCCAGGGGTGCTCTACATGGTCTTCAACGCACATCTGGGGCCCAGAAAGGCCCCAGAAATGGCCCACTGATCCCCAATGTAGCCCAGGGTAACCAAATGGGGGGGCCGAAAAGCGCCCGCAGAACACACATCCCAGTATTAAAGATGTATGCCTTTTGTGCTCTGGGTGGCGCTTTGGGGGCTTCGTCAGGGAAGACGTTGCGAAAATGTCTCGAGCGGGAGCCCGAATTTAGCGTATCCAGACCACCCAAGAAGTTGTCCGTCGGCGGCGAGGCAGAGTCGCTGCACCAGCGATAGAAACCCCCCCAGGCCACTTAAAGGGGTATCTAACATTTTCGTTGGTTTTTCTCCGACTCCCCTTCGGCGAGTTCAGCGCTCTGATCGTCTGTTCGTCTGTCGCTCGCGCACGAGCGGCCCGCAGCTCGAGAGGGGCGCGACCAGCGCTCTCCGTATCTACTCGGGTGCTGTTGGATTCTAGCACCCCCTACATGTCGTCTATGAAGTTTTCGCGAATATGGTAATCGGACCCTCCTGCGACGACGGCGATGTGTCTTTCGATATGCCAGCGTCGGGGCTGCGATCGCAAATCCCCCCCCGAAGAGGAATCGGTGTCGTGTTTCCAATATCCCACCCTCCTAATCGACCAATCGCCCGCAAGGTATCCGACGTCGCACCCAGGAAAAGTTGGACGAATGTGACTATCCAGACGTCTTCTGATGCACCGGAGCAGGCCGCCCCGGTGAAAAGACACTGGATTGCACGCTCGTGGTGGTGATTCTCAAGCGCGGGCTTGTCTTTTTCTGGTGCGCCGGAAAAGACCACAGTGCCCCCAATGTATGAATTAATCTACTCCGGTGGCCTTCTCTGGCCTCTGCACCGGCTGGGCGAGACGATGTTCTGGTTCACCGGAACGGCCCATCCGTGTGCAAAAACCATGTGTTCGACGCATCTGTGAGGAAGTTTTCGGTGCGAGCACGATTTTTTCGGTTCGCAAATCCCAAAGTCTCCCACGCGTGTGGATTTACATGCTCCGGTTGCATTTTTCAGTGTCTACACCGCTTGGCGATTATATTAATGTTAAGGGACCGGAACTTGGCTCCCCGCCCCCTGCCGTTGTGCCCACCCAAGCCAATGGCGTGCAGCAAAACCTTGCACGGGGCCCCGTGCGCCTAACGGGGAGGGGGGGTATCTATATCAACCCGCTCACACGTGACGCTCCCGCATCCTGGACTGATGATGCTGATGACGATTTTGGAATCCCGAAACGGTGCGGTGACAGACCGTGCGGTGACCTCGAAATCCCCCAAGACCTCACCGCACGGTCCGTCAACGCACGGTTTTGGGACCTCGGATGCCCCAGTCGCCCGAGACGTCCGTGGAGAACGCCCCGAGTCCCAAAACCGTGCGGTGACCCCGAATCCCCACCGACTCACCACACGGTGTGGTCACCACCCCCGTTTGGGGGCCCCCGAGACGACGCTGATCATGAAGATCAATGCTCATGAGGATCTTCGCGAAACTTTCGTCAATGGTCAGCAGTGCTACGGGCGGCCACCGAGAAAGGCCGGTGGGGCGGGGCCGGCAGGCGGGGGCAGGGCGCTGCCCGCGGCGGCCGGCCGGCGCGGCGCGGAGATCTCACAGGAGGGCGGGGGGAAGCAGGGGGTCCTCCTCCTCCTCCTCCTCCTCCTCCTCCTCCTCCTCCTCCTCCTCCTCGTCCTCGTCCTCCTCCTCCTCCTCCTCCTCCTCCTCCTCCTCCTCCTCCTCCTCCTCCGCCTCCCTCCGCCAGTCCTCACGCGGCAGCCCGCCATCCCTGTGCTTGAAGATCTTCGGGCCCTCAGTCGCAGTTGGCGCCCGTGCAGACCTTGGCCCTCGGCGCCGGCGCGCGGCGCTGCCGCGAGCCCTCCTTGGCCACCATCGCCCGGAGCCTGGCCACCTCATCCTCGAGCTGGGCGGTGCGGGACGCCAGCTGCTGCCCCTGGATGCTCGAGTTGCCGATGACCTCGAGCGCCGCGAGCACCTGCGACATGCCCGCGGCGTGGCTCTTCTGCGCCAAGGCGAGCTCGCGCTCCAGGCGCTCGGCCCGCACGGGCGAGGGCTCCTCCTCGGCGCCCGGCCCGCTGCCCGGTGGCGGGCCCCCGCCTGGCAGGTACTGCGCGGCGCAGCCCCCTGCGGCGGCGAAGGACGGCGGCGCCCTCTCGGCCCGGCCGCCCACCGCGGCGGCCAGCGTGCACGGCTCGAGGCGGAGCTTGGAACCGAGCACGGGGCGGTCCGGCCCGCTGCCGAGACACAGGGACGGGTCGTCGGCGGCGCGCACCGTGCCGTCGGCGGCGGTCTCGAACCTGGTGACGGTCTCCAGCGGGGTCAGGGCGCACGGCACCAGCCGCGCCTCCTTGCCGCGCCCGTTGGCCCCGACACACAGCGACGGCGCCCCCTGCGGGCGGATCTCGGTGGCGGCGGAGCGCTCGAAGCTGAACAGCTCGTGCGCGTGCGGGCCGCACTGCCAGAAGAGGACGGGAGTGCCCTCCGCGACCTTGCCCCCCTCGGCGCCGATGCAATATCCAGGGTTGGCGCCTGGCCGCGCGGTGCCGTCCCTGCGGAGCGCGAGGCGCTCGCCTGGGGCCGGCTCGCCGCCCTCGGAGCGGATCTGCACCTCGAAGCCGCCCGCGGGGCCCAGGGCGCCCACCCAGTCGTCGGTCGCCATGCGCCAGCGCCACCACTCGGGGCTGGGCGGCTGCGCGGGGATGAGGTGCCCCGCCTCGTGCCAGCGGCGCGCATGCCCGAGAACATCGCAGTAGTACGGCTTCGGAGCGTCCCCGCCGCCGCCGCCCGCCACAGCCGGGGGCGGCGGGGGCGGGGGCGGGCAGTCGGGGGTGCCGTCCTCGCCCGAGGTGCCGCAGGGCAGCAGGAGGCCTCTCGTCTTCAGCATGAGCTCCTCGTCACACTCTGCGAAACACCACTCAGTGGGTGGGCCATCGTGCACATGACCGCAGAACGGTCCGAAGAACGTCGGCGGAGTGACCTCGCCCTTCGAGTTGAGCCCAACGTTGCTTCTCTTCCAGACCCGGCCGTTGATCCAACGCGCGTGCCAGGGCGTGTACACGCCCTCGACGCGGCTCGCGAGGGGTCCAGGCACCTCCTGCACCTCCAGGACCTGCTGCCCCGCGGCGCACCCGCACGCCCACAGCCACACGGCGGCCTGTGCCCACATCGGGGTCAACACGCGCTGCGGCGAGCCTCGCGAGATCGCCCACGGGAGATCGGGACCTCTCCTGTGCTGCAGCCGCGCGGGAGCGGGGACTTCTTGAGCCTCCTCTTTGCGGACCAAAGGGGTATCTAACATGATTGTCCCGAGCTGGAATATGGAATCATGTGCTTTCACGTGTCCAAGCCACCCAGGGGGGTACCTAACATGGTTGTCCCGAGCCGCAACCACATGCTTTCACGTGTCCAGGTCACCCAGGGGGGGATGTCTAACATGGTGGTCCCGAGCTGGAACCACGTGTTTTCACGTCTCCAGGCCACCCATAGCTGTATCTAACATGGTTGCCCCCAGCTGGAGCCACGTGTTTTCACGTGCCCAGGCCTTCCAGAGGGGTTCGTACCTGGTGGCCCCGAGCTGGAACAATGTCTTCACATGTCCAGGCCACCCAGAAGGGGTATCTAACATGGGTGCCCTGAGCTGGAGCCCCGTGCTTTCACGACCACTTGTTCGATATCTGTCCCTGGGTGGCCTGAACACGTGAGAAAAAAGGTCCCCTAACGCCCCAGAGCGGGACAAGCGCGAAAACACGTGGGCTCCTAGCGCCCCAGGCGGCACGGCGTACGCCCCTCCCACCTCGGCGCGGCCCCTGGCTCCTCCTCTGTCGTGGTCCCTGGCTCGTCTCCTGGCGCGCTCCCTGCCCGCCGTGCCGTGGCGCGTCCTCTGGCACGTCTCTCGGCGCATCCCTTGGCCTGAGACTGGCACATTCCATGGCGCGTCCACGCGCCCTGCGCCCCAGGACGTCTCGTCCCGCTTCAGAACCGAGTCGGATCCTGAGCTCGAGTTGATTGAGCGTCCCACACGCTTTGACTGCACCCGATTCTGGGCCAGCTATGCGCTCGGGCCGCTCGAGCTCAAGGTCCAGATCAGTTCGGCCAGGAATCGGATGCCAAGGGCGGCTTGATCCACAACGCGATTGGCACACAACGCAATCAACTGCGGCATGAGACATCTATCTTCAGCACGAGACAGCACCGCACAGTCCTTGGCACAGTACATCACGATCGACACCTTCAGCATTATCACTGATTGTCGCCCAGTCAAGTGTCTTGAAAACGAAGCCATGCCCGCACCACGTTAGACAGCGTCCGGTTGGCAGGAGAAGATGGCGAAAAGAAGGAGAGGCGACCACGTGACCACCCACCACTGCATGTCGAGGGACTGCAGAGACACGAGCTCACCCTGGGGACCGAGCTCGGAGAGGCGGAGGAGGGAAGACAAGGAAAGGGCAGCCGCGGGAGCACGAGTGAGGAGGGGGGGTACAAGAAACAAATGCGTTCTGCTCTGGGCGTGCAGGGCAGGAGAAGAGCTGCCTGAGATCGCCGAAGGCCGCCGAGGGCAGCGGAGGGCCGCCGAGGGCCGCCGAGGGCCGCTGGGGGCCGCCGAGAGCCATCGAAGACCGCCGAAGGCAGCCGAGGGCCACCCGCT
>CAUYUJ010018566.1:111856-126856 GCA_963575745.1 Prorocentrum cordatum
GTCGTCCACGCGCGCGGGAGCACGCGCGGGATGAGGAGGCCAGGCGCCCCAAAGCAAGCTCCACTCACAATCACCGACGAGGTCCCGCATTGTGCGGAATCTCCGCTGCGAGAACCACAGCTCGGGTGAGATTCGCCGCCTTGCAATCTGAGGGCACCCATCCGCCGAACCCTCTCCTCGCAATCGTGGGAGGGCGATATTGTTGATAAAAGACAGAAACAAACCCAAGCTGGGAAAGAAACAGAAAGCAGCGATCGAGGCGCACGGAAAAGCGAAGAGGAGGAGAAGCAGCAGCAGGAGGAGGAGGAGGAGCTGCTAATTCCCCCAGCAGTGGATTGCACTCGGGGGCTCCTGCTTGTGCTGCCGAAATAATCAGACGGGACCGCATGGGCTTCGCTGATGTTGTTCTCATCCTACTTAAGGGCTACATCCCAGAAACAATTTCGAGCACCCAGAAAAGTGCCAAAAGAGTGTCGAAACAGTGTCGAACCAGTGTCGGGCGAGTGTCTCCCAGGGCCCGGCACGTGAAAACCCCTGAGCTTCGGTACTTTCTTGGGGGCGCTCCAAATTCTTCCTGGTGACCAAGGCTAAAGTAGGTTGGAGCATCATAAGGCTTCGCCCGGCGCCCGGCCGGTGGCCGCCCGTGGGCGCCTCGCGGGCGCCCCGCTCGCTGGGCCGGCACGCCCGCGGGTCGCCCGCGGCCCGCCCGCGGGCGCCCGCGGGCGCCCCACGGGGTGCGCCCCGCGGGGCGCGCCCCACCGGGGCGCCCCACGCGCCGGGCGCGCCGGGCAGCTCGCGCCACGCGGCCTGCACCGCACGGATGGCCTTCGTAGGAGCGCGCATCACGCCGCCTGCCGCCGCGCAGCTGCCACCGCGCGCGCGCACCACACAACAGGGCGAAGGGCACAGCCTGCAGCGCCCGGCCTGCACAGCACGCCTCGCGCCCCACGGGGCTTCCAGCGCACAGAGCCTCCACCACACGCGAGTTCGCACCGCGTGGCTCGCACCGCACATCCTGCACCACGTTGATGGCACCGCAGAGCTTGCACCACACAGCTTTCACCGTATGGTTTGCAACACATAGCTCGCGCCACAGAGCCTGCACCGCATTGATGGCACCGAACACCTTGCGCCACATAGCTGCCACCACATAGCTTGCAACGACAGAACGTGCAACACTGCTTGCAACGCGCGCGTTGCACATCGACGGCCAACGCTGGCTAACATTCCCCCCACACAAAGACGGACCTGTTCGGACCTGAAGATGCCTACCATCAACCTCGATTCGCCGAGAGCCCCCTGGAGAGCCCCGAATCATCCCGCGCGGCCGCTGCGGGCCCGACTTATGGTGAAGCCGAGAGGCTTCTCAGACGTCGGCGCCGACAAAACCGCGTCCTGGCAGCGCGGCCGCTATTCGACCGCTGCCTCAGACTGGGCCTCTCACGGAGGATGAGGAGGGGAAAGAAGACGAGGAGGAGGTCGAGCGTGCCCGACAGGCGAGTACGATGACTGGAAGCCCCTCGGGGAGGCAAGGCACTCCGTGAACTATGAACTTGAACGGGTAGAATCGAACCAGGTGAGGAAAAACTAGACCGAGAAGCCAACAACGATGGCGCCAAATTGACATCGTTGCGGTCCTGGCTCGGCACCGCGACGGCCGAGCATTAGGGGGCCCGCACGCAGCATGCCCAAGCCGTGCACGCGCAGCTCACAGCAGCAGGCCGTAACCTGCGACACGGGCGCGTCACCCGTTAGGCGGGCTTCCTTGGCTTCCTCAATACGCATCGACGCTGCACCACAGACGTGTCGGCAGAAGCCAGCAACGACCATCAGGAACACACACTGGGAGGAAGCAGCCGCAGCGCACCTCTAGTCCACGTCCAGCTCAGGAAGCGCACCTCTGCAGGGTTGGCCACGCAGCAGCTGGAACCCGACGAAGTTCTGCACGTCTGGGGCATTGGTGCTGGGCCCATCGTGAAAAGACCCTCCTCCGAAGGCCTGCGGCATCATAAGATCACGTAGTTCGTTGACCTCGGCTTGGTCTGCAATGTTGTCGAACCGCTGGTAATTCATGGCGCTGCGCGGCAGGCTGCGCCCACGAGGGCCAGGCGATCGCCTCTCCGCCGCAGCTTCGTTCTCAATGATACGCCCAGGGGGATGTGAAATTACGCACTCTGGTCAGTGGCACTGCCACCTAAACTTGCACGCACGGTCAGCAGCGCCAGAAGAAGCTGGCGCCGTGCACGGTGCAGAAGGAGAATGACGGCGGGAAAACTGCGCAACGCCAGGAACTAGGGAGACCAACTCCTTGACTTTGGCATGGACCGGTTCCAGCTTGGACAAAAGCTCCTCCCGATGCTCAGCGAGCTTCTGGCCGACCCTCTTGCTGAGGCCATCGACAAACGGGGTGTTGGCCGCCGCCACCGCGGCTGGAATATCTTCCTTGATAGTGGCAAGGCCGATCTTGACGACCAGCGACTGAAATTCTGAAGGAAATCTTTGAGCGTTTCTGCAGACAGGATGTGCACGTTGGTGGATTGAATCTGAGCCTCCAGGGTGTCAGCGCGGCTGCTCAATCCCTCATGTCGGACCTCGTGTCGGTCCCGTACCTCTCCTATGATGAAGAAAGTTAGAGTCGTCCTCGATAGTATTGTGCACCGATTTGCCACCTTCTTCGAATTATCGTCATGCGCCTGGCATTATTTGCCATGATGAACACCCATGTTGCCAACACGGGCAATAGTCGAATTTCGGGCCTCCACCAAGTCTTGCTCGGCACCCAACTTCGTATCCTATACCTCGCGTGATTCAATCAGAAACCTCGGGATGTCTAGAACGACTGGCGCTGGCTGGCAGGCAATCGCTGCCGTGCCTGGCAGAGGTGCAACTGCAAGCGTAAATTCAAGATCATGCGCGTTGAAAGAGAACTCCGTCGCCCGCCGCCCACGTCTCGCAACAAGCCGGGGAACACACACACACACACACGCACGCACACACACACACACACACACACACACACACACACATCAGCTCCTTGAGGAAAAGTAGGCGTGCTGGAGCTGAACCTCAACATGTCGCCGCGTCGTTTGTCCTTGACGCGTACCCGAGTGGACAACGCCGACACCGCGGCGGACCCGCGGCAAGCCTTGCGCCCCGCGCCAAAGTGGACGACGCCAGCACCACGGCAAACCCCACGGCAAACCCTGCGCCCGAGGCGGCGTTTGCCCTGGTGGCCGCGGCGCCCTACCCAAGACGTACGGCCGCGCGTCGGAACAAACGTCGCGGCAACATATCTTGAAGGAAACTACCAGCCCAAGGAGCAGCGAAAGGTCTCAGAGCCTGCCCAGCGATGGTCACCTCTCTAACCCGTCTGAGAGAAGACGCAATAAGGACCGATCTCTGCCCATGAGCAGCCATTTGTAAACCAGAGTCGCGTCGGTCCGAATACTTAGAGATGAGCCGCAGCAGTCGACAAGTGAAACACGATAACGAAGCATGAGTATCCTCACGGCAAGAAAGCACACGTGTCTGCAGGAACTGTATAGACCTCCGTTTACCCACAGACGCAGGTGCGAACAAGAAACATACAGGAACAGAAACGACAAAAAAGTCGTATACCACAACGGCCACGGAAGAGGACGACGAGGAGGAGGAGAAGGACCAAAACAATCCCAAAATGCATCAGCGATGTTGAATCACATCCTCCCAGCCCAGACCACCTCCCCCCAATTCCTTACAAGCCTTCCTTTCCACAGCAAGAAGCGCCAGCATCCCATAAACTTGCCAGTCAGACGCGAGTCTCGTTTTGACATCGAACTGGGCGGCATCATTCTAGCGAACGGTGGGGACTGCGAAAAGCATTGTCAGACATGCCAACAAGATATCCAGCAAAATCCCCTCCCTGGAGAAAAACAAAAAACCACAAATCTAAAAAAATACTAGACATAAGCAAAAAAGGAAAGCAAAGGACAACACCAACAATAACAACAACCACAGCAACAACAAGAACGACAACAGCGACGACAACGACATAACAACAAAAAAGAAAAACAAAGAACAACGACGACAACACCAGCAACAACAACATCCACAACAAAAACAACAACAACAACAACAACAACAACAACAACAACAACAGCAGCAGCAGCAGCGACAACAACAATAACAACAAAACAACAATCAAAACAACATCTGTGTAAACGGGGTACAAACTTGCAGGCAGATCTGGCGATGGACTGCGAGGAAGTCTCGAGCGAGCGACCCAGCCGAAGAGGAACCGCCCTGCACCTGTGTGGTGCTACGTATGTGTTCAAGCCTCTGGTCCTTGGGCCCCAGAATGTCCCAAACGAAAGCCCCTCATGCGGAAAAGAACCGCCATCCGCCGTTGAAACCGCTGCCGAAGTTTAGAACCGAATGTGCGCGGCGCCATCGTGAGAGACCCATCGGGACTGAGCAACCACCCTCCATCCTCGAAGTTGCTACAAAAAAGTGTTCAAAACAAATGCGCGCGGCGCAAAGGCGGTCGTCCGACGCCCTGCATCCCTGACACCGCCGCAACCTTCTCAACCGAGTGTGCGCGGCGCTAAAGGCGAGAGCCCCACTCTGAACAAACGCCCGCCCTCCATCCTAGAAACTGCTGCCAACAGTTACGACGGATGCGAGCGGCGCTGAGGCGAGACCCCAAGTTTGAAAGCCGCCCGCCCTCCATCCGCGCAACTGTTCCGAATGTCACGCTCCATGATCATGAATGGTGGGACATCTCAGGCGAAACGCCTGGCCCGCTCGACCGACACGTCTGGGGGTGCTACAAAAAAGGTGATGCATCAGGAAACGGAATGGAGGAGGAGGAGGAGGAAGAGGAGAAGGAAGAGGAGGAGGAGAAGAAGGAGGAGAAGGAGACGGGGGGGAGGAGACAGGGGGGAGAAGAAGAGGGGGAGGCCCTAACTCTAGCCTCAATCGCCAAGCTCAGAAAAAGAAGAAGAGAAGGGATACACGGAAGGAAAGAGGGACGCAGGACGAGCGAGGACGAGAGGCGAAGCGGAGAGAGCAAGGGAGAAGCGAACGACAGGAGGAAGAAGGAGAGGAGGGAGAGGAGGAGGAGGAGGAGGAGAGGAGGAGGAGGGGGAGGAGGAGAGGAGGAGGAGGAGGAGAAAGAGAGGGGGGAGGAGGGGAGGGGGAGGAGGCCGAACGTCCACAAGAAAGGAGGGGGAGGAGGACGAGGAGGGGAAGGAGGAGGACAAGGATGGGGGAGGAGGAGGAAGAGGAGGAGGAGGAGGGGGAAAAGGGAAGAAATGGGAGGAGGCGATAACTCTAGCCTCAATCGCCCAAGCTCCGAACAAGGAGGGGAGGAGGGACGCACGACGAGGGAGGACGAGCGGCGAGGCGGAAAGAGCAAGGAAGGCACGAGCGACGGGAGGAGAAGAAAGAGAGGAGGAGGAGGAGGAGGAGGAGGAGGAGGAGGAGGAGGAGTAGGAGATGGAGGAGGAAGAGGAGGAGGAGAAAGAGAGGAGGAGGAGGAGGAGGACGGCGACGACGATGAGGAGGAAGATTCTTCCCCAACTAGGCTTGCCTAAGGAGCTCTTACCCGTTTTGAACAACAGGTGAGTGGTGGGCCTGCGCCGGCCACCCACCATTGCTCGGGGTTCCACGGGATCCTTTGGTTTTTGGTTTTCTTACTGCTCCCCCACTTAGCCTTGTCTGCGGCCTTCCTAACATTCCCCAAGATCCCTGGCTCCCCAGGGTTATTGGTCTTACTTCCTTTCAACGATCACAACGATCACAGCGATCAACGATCACAGCGATAGACGATCAGAACGACCAATCGATCACACGGAACTTCTGGCTCAAGTTCCAGGCTCGGGCAAGCTTAGCCAGCGAGTTCACACCGAGGGTCGGCAAAGTCCTCGGCAAGCCTTTTTCATCCCGCGTCACGTACTCCCACTGGGCACAACAGGAGGAAGGCAATGCTCGTTCCCCAGGTCGGCTTGCCTGACAGGCTTGGCTGCACTTGCTCTTGCACAGCCAATGGATGCGCGGCCTGCGCCAGCCGGCGTAGCTCGGGTTCCCTGGGCTCCCTGGGTTACGTCGGTCTTGTTCCTTACTATCTTTGCACGGCCGGCCTTCCTCGGATTCCACTGGTTCCCTGGGTTTCCCGGGTTCCTTGGTCTTGACTATTTCCTGTTCTGGAAGAAGCGTTCCCTGGGTTGCAAAGCAACGCCAAGCAATGCCAAGCGATTCAAAGAGATGCCAAGCGATGCCAAACTAATGACAAGCAATGCCAGGAAAACGCCAAGCAATGCCAAGCAAGACAACGCAAAGCGAACAAAACACCAGGCCATGCCAAGCAGTGCCAAGCGATGCCGAGCAATGCCAAGCAATGCCAAATATCGCCAGGAAAAATCAAGAGATGCCAGACAATGCCGAGCAATGCCAAGCGATGACAAGCTATGCCAAGCGATGCCACGCGATGCCAAGCAATGCTGAGCGATGCCAAGGAACGCCAAGCAGTGCCGAGCACTACCTACCAAGCAATGTCAAGCAATGACAAGCAACGCCAAGCAATGCCAAGCGATGCCAAGAAATGTCAAATAATGTCAAGCAGTGCCAAGCACTACAGATCAATGCCAGTCAATGCCAAGCGACGCCACGCAATGAAAAGCGATGCCAAGCGATGCCAAGCAACGCCAAGAAATGCCAAGTAGTTCAAAGCAATGACAAGCTATGCTAAGCAATGTAAACATTACGGAACGATGCAAAGCGATGCGCAGCGATGCCAAGCAATACCAAGCAACGGAGACCCAGCAATGCAAAGAAACGCAAAGCAGCACAACACACACACACACAATGCCAAGCAATGTAAAGCAACGCCTGGCAACACCAAGCAATGCCAAGCAATGCAAAGCGATGCCGAGCGATACCAAGCAATACAAAGCAATGCCAAGCGACGCCAAGCAATGCAAAGCCATGCCAGTCAACGCCAAACAATGCGAAGCAATCCCAAGCAATGCATAGCAATGCAAAGCAATGCCAATCGATGCCAAGCGATGCCAAGCAATGCCACGCAATGCAGAGCAGTACCAAGCAATGCAAAGAAATGCCAAGTAATGCAGAGAAATGCCTAGCAACTTAAAGCAACGCCGAGCAACGCCAAGCGATCAAAAGCCATGCCAAGCGATGCCAGGCGATGCCAAGCAATGGCCAGCATTGCGACGCAACGCCAAGCAATGCAGAGCGATGCCAAGCGATGCCAAGCAATGTCAAGCAATGCAAAGCAAAGCCAAGCAATGCAATGCGAAGCAATAATAAGCAATGCCAGGTAATGCCTCACATACTAGGCTACTTGCTTGGGAAGCTTTACCCTCATTGGGATCGCGCCGGGTCCAGCAAGGTTTGCGGGAAGCCTGTGCGAGCTCTCGAGGGAAACGCCTTGTCGCCGCGAGCTGGCGGTGCAGCTTGGATGTCTCACTGCGCCGCCCTCTACCCTGAGGACTCCTCAGACTTTCCGAAACTCGCCCCCGGAAACCCATGAAGACCTCTGGATGCTCGGAGGCTTCCTGGGGTCTGTGGGGAGCCCTGGGAAGTCGTGGGATGCCGCGGGCCTTGAAAACAACATGGAGGCCCCTTTGAAAACCAGATGAAGCGGGATCGTTGGAAACACATCCTGCATGACAATGAAGCCCTCAGTGGGGGACGATGTACTGCGCGTCCCCTGTTGGTGGCGCAAGTCAGCGAACAGCCCCACGCAGCCACGCAGCGCCCGACTGCGCCAGAGGCCCTTGGGAGTCTCTCAGGCCCCTGGAGAGGAAGCGACCCTGCTCGCCATGGGTGGGCTCCGCAAACGGGCACTCCCCCACACAGTGTCACGTTGTCCCGCAGTCCCACTGCGCCGCAAGCCTCTTGGGCCACCCCTGGCCCCTGGATTTTCGGGGCCCCGGAGGAAGCAAACTCTTGAAATATCGGTCCGACTCACAGTTTGAAATAAGTATGAGAAATTTGAAATCGCGAAGCGCAGCATGAGTGTGAGTGCGCCCGGATTTGGAAGGTTGGAGCACGTTTGCCCGAACCTGTAAGCTTGAAAAGAACGGAAACAACGTGAAAAGTTTAAAAACTTTCGGCAAAATTGAAAGTTCGGCAAAAGTTTAAACAAAAACTGGAAACAACATTTGGAAACAGTTTGAAAAATGTTCACCCCGACTTAATAACAATTGTTCGAACAACAAATGAGCTCGGATTTTAAAACTTCAACTTGACACAGTGGAAAATGGCTCGGACAAGTTCGCCTAAAATCAAAAAGTTTGAAATTTGATACATGTAAAAATTCTGATGGATTTGGAAGTTTGGCAATTTTCTCAAGTTTGAAAAAAAAGCTTCGCCCAGATTTGAAAGTTTGAAGACAAAATTGAAAAGTGTCCCAGATTTCGAAGTTCGGCAAAGTTCGGCAATATAGAAAACTCTTCGAACAACCTCGGAGCTAGATGCATACTGCTTTCCATACCTTTTTCATCTGTCAATGTTTCCTTCGTCTCTCACTCGCACTTCCGCTTCGCTTTGATCTCACACTCTTGGCATACCTCGAATATCCCGCGCCCGGCCACTGGCTTGCTTGCGCGAGGCGACCGAACCCTGGAGATGGCGTGACCCCGCTCGACCCGCATTACGAGGTTGACGCGAACTGGCAGCCCAAAGCAGTGCCAGTCTAGCGCGGTCCCGCTGCTGCGCCAGAGGCCCGCGGAAGGCTCCTGGCAGGCCCTGGGAAGCCGTCGGCATCCCTCGGGAAGCTCAGTCGGGGCCTCGGGTAACTCCTTGGGAGGCCCTTGGGAAGCCCTTGGGGGTCCTGGACGCCATGAGCGGCTGCGGAGCCCTCCCGAAGGAGAATGGTATCCTTCGGAGGCTTTGGGGAGCCCGATGCGCCTTTCTACGGTGCTTCCTGGGACGCTCAAGGATCTCCGGGCGCCAGAAGCGCTTTCCGCGCCCTGCCTGCCCCCGTATGCGAAGCGCACGGCCCCGACCCCCCTTTCTCTCCTGCTTCTGGAGAGGGGGAAAGCGGGACCATGGCGAAGACTTAGGTCGGCCATGTCCTCCTGCAAAGGGATTTTGGACGAAAAATAAAAGATAGTCAAAACAAATACTCAAAAGAATCAGAAATAGTTGATCGTCCCCAGACTATATTCTACTTATTTTTGAATTCCCCCTGTAGAGGGACAGGCCCAACTTAAGCCAAGACTGCCCGCGCAAATATCGTGTCGATCCTGGTTACCGTCTATCTCAGTCGGCGTCAATTCATGACTCCTCCTCGTGACTCGGCGACGGCGGGCATGGCTCATGACCAATATCGGTATCGACAAGATGACATCTTGATCATGGCCCTTGTGCTTATTCCCTCCCTATATTTGGCCCCGCGGCCCCGCACCATCGTCGTCATCGCCGTCGCCATCGTCAGCATCTTCTCTTGGCAGCTCGCACAGAGGAGGTAGGGGGAGGAGGGAAGGGCTTCCTAAAAGGAGGTCGCTCCTTAGAAGGCGCCGGCCATTCCATCTAGAGACGAGGCCCGCGCCTCCTAAGGAGCAAGGGTGTTTCTAAGAAGCCTTCCCCCCTCCCCTTACCCTCCTCGGCGCATGGCAGAAGTGGGGAAACCAAAAGGTCCCTATACCACTACTCCACAGACCTCTCCCGGGTTGCGTTCTGACCAGCATTTCGAGGCGAAGGCAGCGGTGGCGACGAGGGCCCCCTAGGAGGCCCAAAGAGGGGAAGACGAGGCAAGGGTAGCAGCGCCGGTACCTTTCCCTCCCCCCTGCCCCCCCTCTGCGCGTGGCTGACTCCCTGCCCACCCCCCTCTGCGCGCGGCTGCTTCTGTGGCCGCGTGGCCAGGCCAGCCCTCGCTCCGCCGCGGCGCCTCCCGAGCATTAGCCTTGCGTGCCTCGACCGTGCACCGGTCCCGCAGGAGTCGCCGCAGGCCGCCCCCCCCACCGCTCCCCGCGGCGCGGAGTGCGCCTCGTCGTCGTCGTCGCCGCCGCCGCCGCCGCCGCCGTCGCGGGCTGCGGCGGGGGGGCGGCCGCGAAGAAGCGAGAGCGAGAGCGAGAGAGCAAAGGAAGCAAAGAAGAACCAACGAAAATAAGGAGTGAGCCGGTGAGCGAGCGTCGCCAGGAAGGGCGCGGGTTCCGAGGGGCACGGGTCCAGGGGTGCTGCGCCATGTTCGGGCGCCCGTGGCACTCCCCGGGCCCCGTGGCTGCCAGGAAACAACAGAGAGGACGAAGAACTGGACCCGCTTCCTTCAGGGACGAGCTTCCTGCATGCCAAGGGTGAGCGAGTGACAGAGCTGACGGAGTTCCCCACATAATGGATATTATTGGGATAGCGGTATCAAGGATCATTTTGTCATGAAGTTGCCGACCTGCCCTCGCCCTCTCCATCCTTTTCTATCACATGGTTTGCGAATAGCGTCCTCGCTCAGGCGGGGCCTCCCTGGAGGGGTGGGAGGGGCGCATGGTATTGGTATGGTATTGGTATGGTATTGGTATGGTATTGGTATGGTGGGAGGGAGCTCAGACGAAACCTGATAAATAACAGGTGTTGCATGGTATTGGTATGGCATTGGTATGGTATGTAATGGCTTGGTATGGTATTGGTATGGTATTGTATTGGTATGGTATGGCTTGGTATGGTTTGGTATGGCATTGGCATGGTATGGTATTCGTATGGTAGGGCTTGGTATGGTATGGTATTGGTATGGTATGGTATTGGTATGGTATGGCTTGGCATGGCTTGGTATGGTTTTAGCATGATATGGTATTAGTATGGTATGGCTTGGTATGGTATGGTGATGTGCGGAATGGTATCGTATGGTATGGTTTAGGAGAAGGACGCGGGAGGAGGAGGAGGAGGAGAAGGAGAGGGTGTTCTGGGAAAACAAGAACCCCACTCAGGATGTGGGGAACAAAAAAAAACAAAAAAACAAAAAAAAAAACAAACAAAAGAGAGAGAGAGAGTCGGCTACCGGTCCGGCGGGGCCGGGCCTCCGAAGGGGGGCAGCGCGGGGGGGGGGGGGCCGGGGCCCTCGCGTGGGACGCACGGAGACGTACTATCTGTGTTTTGGATCCGCGCGTCGAGAGCGCACCTCTTCCGGTCGAAGCTAAGCGGGCCGCGCGAAGTGCAGAGACATACTGGTGCTACAGGTTCTCCTTGGGGAGACGCGCGTCCGACCCGAACATATGGTAGACCCGTCTTGTAGTAGATCCTTTCCCGAGCGGTGTGGCCGGAAAGCGTCCGCCGCGACACGTACGCTATAAGATTTCTCGGTGCGCGCGTCGCCCGGGGGGGGGGGGGGGGGCGACGCACATATAGTAGAAATATGCTGGGGTGGCGCCGATCACGTGTTGCGAGCAGGAGTCGGAGTCGGAGGGAAGTCGGGGAGTCAGAGTCGGCAAGGGGGGGAGGGGTCAAGCGGGGAGCGGGAGGGCGTCAGTCACGCACCACCACCGATCCCACGCCAGGCCCACCATGGGCCCAGGGTCGGTGCACTTGACCCCTCGGCCTGGCCAAGAAGGCACGTCCACGAAGCCTGGGCCCAGGATCGGCCCGGCCAGGATCAGTGCTGGTTTATGGCCGGCGCCGTTCGAAGACAGTCGAGGAGGGACGGCCGAGCCCTCCTGCAGAGTACACAACAACAGAAGCGCCCCCTTATAAGGTATGTACGGCCACCCCCCTCGCACCACCCCCTCCGGCGCGGAGCCGACGCACGCATGAGCACAAGACAGCGGGCGAGGGCGCACGACACTGCCGGCGCGCCCAGCCAATTCCGTCCCAGAGCCCTCACGCCTGGCCGCCCGCGCCGCCCTGCTGGAGCTCCGGGCCGCCGTACTGCGAGCTCGTGGGCACGCGCACGCGGAACTGCGAGTAGTAGTTGGACGGCCCAGACAGTGCGTCGAAGGAGCTGGTCGGAGGGCGCCAGCTCTTCGCACCTGGACAGAGCCTGGCCCAGGCCGTGCCCGTGCCCGAGGTTGGCGCCCGTGCGCCCGGAAGGCGCGTGCACCATCCCGTGGGCCCAGGCGAGGCCTCTGGCCCAGGATCGGCACCAGTCTGCAGCTGGCGCCCTCCGAGCTGGGGAAGGCATTGTGGAAGGCTGGGAGCCCGTCGGACCTCCAGGCCGGAAGTCCGTCGCGGGGCGCCGCGTCGTGGCACTGCGGCGAGGGCCTCTGAATGGGCCTCACGGCCAGCTCCGCGAGGCTTGTGGTGTGCATCTGGCGCGCCGTCGCTGCAGATGGAGAGCCGCCGTCTCCGCTGGGCCGAAGGGGCGGGGGCTCGTGCTGCGAAGCCTCGAGGCGCTGGGAAATGAGAGCGTCCAGGGCCTCCCACGTGCGGCCACCGTCCACTGAGGCCAGCAGCCTGCGGCGCGCCGCCACTCCGGCGCCACCCGCGGTGTTGGCGGGGCCGTCGAAGCTGAGCTGCACTGGGACGCCAGCGACGGTCCACACGGCGCTCGCCCCGCTCCCTTGCCTGTCTGGCCGGATCTGGTGCAGGCCATGCTGGCACAGGAGCGTCCAGAGAGCGCGGTCGAGCTCGGCGCAGAGGTCCTCGGGCCCAGGCGCCTCCCGGGTGGGCATGGCCGGCTGCTGGCCCGCGTCCTGGCCGGCGCAGCCGTCGGCGGCCGTGCTCGCCCTCGGCAGCGCCGGCTGGCACGGCCCGAGCTCCGCCGCGGGCGCGTCGGGGGCGCCTGCCTGCCGCCTCCAGGGCGCCTGGTGCGACTGCAGCGGCGAGGGGGGCGCGGTGGGCACCGCCGCGGCGGGCGACGGGGGCCCCGCGGGCTCCGAGCCAGCGGCTGCGGGGGGTGCCGCGGGGCCGGCGCACTGGTGGCCGCCGAGCGCCTCCTGCGCGCCCGCCTCCGCGAGCAGCTCCCGGAGCCTCGCGTTCTCGCGGCGGGAGCGGAGCAGCTCAGCCTCCAGCTGGGCCACCGCGGCGCCATGCGCCGAGCGGAGGCGGGCCTGCGCCTCACGCATGGCGGCCTCGAACGGCGCTTCGTCTGGGTCGTCCATGGTCGCGCGCGCGGGTGCGGAGCGCCTTCGTCTTGAGCCACTCGCCTGTCGGCACCCTGCATGCCGACCTGCGGCTCTCCTTCCACCAGCTCCTCGTCGTCTTCCCCGTCGCCTTCCTCTTGCTTGTTATCCTACGCTCCACCTTCGTCCGACTGTTCCTCTACAGCCCTCCTGCTCTTGTGCAAGTCCTCATAATCAGCAGCAGCATCGTCACCCTCGTGATACCCATCATTATCCCCCTTGCTGCTCCTCCTGACCTTCCTCCTTCTTGTCCTCCTCCTCCTCCTCCTCCTCCTCCTCCTCGTCCTCCTCTTCCTCCTCCTCCTGCTACTGATCCTCCTCCTCATCATCCTCCTCCGCCTCCTTCTCATCCGCCTCCTCCTCCTCCTCCTCTTCCTCCTCCTCCTCCTCCTCCTCCTCCCTCCTCCTCCTCCTCTCCTCCTCCTGGCAGCCCTCCGTCTCCTCCTCATCCTCCTCCTCCTCTTCCTCCTCCGCCTCCTCCTCCTCCTCCTCCTCCTCCTCCTCCTCCTCCCTCCTCCTCCTCCTCCTCCTCCTCCTCCTCCTCATCATCATCATCATCATCATCATCATCATCGTCGTCGTCATCATCATCATCATCATCATCATCAGTATCATGATCATCATCATCATCATCATCATCATCATCATCATCATCATCATCATCATCATCATCATCATCATCATCATCATCATCATCATCATCATCATCATCATCGCCATCGCCATCATCATCATCATCATCAGCATCATCATCATAATCATCATCATCGTCATCATCATCATCATCATCTTCACTATGATCATCATCAGCAGCAGCAGCATCGTCATCATCATCCTGGTCGTCGTAGTCATCATTCTCATCATCCCCTTCCTCCATCATCATGATCATGGCCATCATCACCGTCAGCAACAGCATCCTCGTCATTGCCCTACTTGTTTTCTCGTCCTACCTCCCCCTTCCACTCACCTTCCTCCCCCCCATCTTCACAATCTTCCTCTCCCGCCCTCCTCCTCCCCACTCCTTTCCTTCCTGCCCCTCTCCGACACACCCATTCCTCAGACTTCCAATGTCTTGACTTGCTGAATACCCGGGCCTCAGAAATCTCGGCACCTTCCTGGGAACAGGTTTCCCGTCGCAGATCGTCTTTTTGCTACGGCCCCAAATCCCAACAACGGCCCACGCGACACCGAAAATGGCTGACAAAGAAGTCCGTCTCGACTTGTTCCGAGACGCTGGAGGCTTGACTCTGGGGGTGAACCCTGGAACCTGTCGTGAGTGCGCTCTGGTAAACCTCTCGAGGGCACCTGGAGACTTCCACAAGCCTCGATCCTTGATCCTCGTCTGGGCTTATGTTGCTCACATCGTACTTAAGGGCCACATCCCGAAAATAATTTCGAGCACTGGGAAAAGTGTGGAAAGAGTGTCGAAACAAACAGTGTCGGAAGAGTCTCCCAGGGCCCGACACGTGAAAACCCTCGAGATTCGGTACTTGTTGGGGGGCTCGAAATTCTGTCTGGCGGTCAAGGCTAAAGTGGGTTGGAACATCATAAGTCTGGGCCCCTGGCCAGGCCTCTGCCTCACCTTCAGCTGCTTCGCGATCTCGAACGCCTGGGCGCGCTCGTGGAAGTCGCGGGGATCCTCACCAGCGACGAAGGGGCCAGGCCCGGAGGCCTGAACAGCGGGGGGGAAGGAGGGCTTCTGCAGCGGGGAGAGGAGGCAGGAGGCAAGAGGAAGCAGGGAGAGAAGGAGGAGGAGGGAGGGAGGGAGGGAGGAGGAGAGAGCAGGAAGAGGTGTCGCACAGATGTCTCTCCTTCTGTGAAACAGAAGAGCAGGCGCGGCTAAAGAAGACCCCTTCGACGCGACCCGGGAACGTAAAGACCCCCCAAACCTTCGACAATCGGCTGCCGCCGAGGGTTGGGCGAGTTCCACGCCCCCAGGAGGAAGGGGTAC
>CAUYUJ010018566.1:129356-176445 GCA_963575745.1 Prorocentrum cordatum
CTCCTCCTCCTCCTCCTCCTCCTCCTCCTCCTCCTCCTCCTCCTCCTCCTCCTCCTCCTCCTCCTGTCCCCCTCGCCGCGACCACGTGTGCGCGCCGCCGAGGCGAGGAGGGACACGACGGCCTATCCCCTCCTCCGGGGGCGGCCTCGTGGAAGCCGCAATGCCCGGAAGCTGCCCGGCGGCAGGAGGCCGATGCTGCTGCTGGCGCCTCGGCCCTGGAGGAGCGCGAGGAGAGCCGGCTGGTCGGAGGCCGTGAGGTTGGCACCAGCGCCAACGTTGGCAAAGGCCTCCGTCGAGGGGTGGTGGCCCCAGCCCCGAACTCAGTGGCGGTGGTAACACTTCGTGAGTTTCGGGTGGCCTGGACTTTTCCGACAGCACCAAGATCGGCGAGAGCCTCCATCGAGGAGATTGGCTCCCGATCTCGGTGATGGCCGCAATCGTCGGGCATCTCAGGTGGCCTGGACGTTACCGCCAAAACCAAGATCGACAAGAACATCCATCGAGAGGTGGCCCCCGATCTCGGCGGTCGCGTTAATATTCGGTGCTTTCGGGGGGCCTAAATGTTACCGCCAACACCACGATCGGCGAAAGCATCCATCGAATAAAGGTGGTCGCTGTAACATTAGGGCCTCTCGGGTGGCCTCGGCGTTACCGCTAACACCACGATCGGCAAAGGCCTCCATCGAGGGATGGTGGCCCCCGATCTCGGTGGTCGCGGTAACATGCGAGCTTCTCGGGGAGGGGGGCGTTATTGCATCGCCAACACGATCGGCGAACGCCTCCACCGAGGGATGGTGGCCCCCGATCTCGTCGCGGTAACATGCTGGCCTCTCGGGGGGGAGGCTGGGCGTTGTTATGCCGCCCACACCACGATCCGCGAATGCCTCCATCGAGGGATGCTGGCCCCCGATCTCGGTGGTCGCGGAAGCATTCGGGCCTCTCTCGGGGGGCCTGGGCGCTAGTGCACCGCCAGCACAGCGATCGGCGAACGCCTCCATCGAGAGATGGCGGCCCCCGATCTCGGTGATGCTCGAGCCCCTCGCGGGGCCTGGGCGCCACTGCCCCGCCAGCACGACGATCAACGAACGCTTCCATCGGGGGCCGGTGGCCCCGAGCCCTTGGGGCGGGGCGAGGAGCAGGGAGCTGCAACGGCCACCTCCTCCTCCTCCTCCTCCTCCTCCTCCTCCTCCTCCTCCTCCTCCTCCTCCTCCTCCTCGGGGGCGGGGGAGCCGGCGCCGGCCGCCCTGGGGCTCCCAGGGGCTCAGGCGGTCTTGGGGACTGCACGGCGGGGCCGCTTGAAGAAGTGCGGGAGGGGGCGCCTGGAGGAACAGCGGGGCTGGAGGGCAAGGCAGAGGCCCCCCAGATGGGGTCGGAGAAGCGTGCCGCGCCGTCGATGCGTCGGCGACGTCGGCGAGGCGTCGACGACGCCGGCGTGGAGACAATGGGGCCCCTCATCGGGTCACATCGCCGATGCACTGGCGATGCGAAGCGAGCCTTCGACCCTATCAACTCGGACCCCAGCTGGGCCGCCTGGAAACGGGGGCCGGGGGCAGATGGTCGGGAGCGGCCAAGAGGGGGGTGTCCAAGAGGGGGGGTGCAAATCATGACCGGCGGCATGTGCGCGGCCCAGCGGGGGGGCCAGGGACGTATGAAACAAGAAGAGGCGCCATGAAATCTGGGGAAATATCATGGCCCACGCCATGATATCCACCCCCCCTAGTCATCACCCCCCTCTTTTCCGCCCCCGAAATGGCCACCACGGGCGGAGGCCGCTGCCCCGAGAGAGCGAGGAGCCACCGCCCTCCGGCGCCGCGGCTCTCGTGCGCGGCCGCGGGGCCCCCGCGCGGGCGCTCGGCACCGCGACCCTCTGTGGCCGGCGCTCGGCCGCGGGGGGGGTCCTGCTGGTGGCCCGGGGGCCGCCGGGCGCGGACCGAGTGCGGTTTCGGGACGCGGCACGACGCGGCACGACGCCGTCGTGCCGTGTCGTGAGTGGGGAGCCCCGTGCGGGGAGTCGGTCCGCAAAGGACGACGCAGCACGACGCCGTCGTGCCGCGTCGTGCTGCGGGGAGCGCCCCGTGCGGGGCGTCGGTCCGCCGTGCAGGCCCGCCCTGGCAGGCCTGCCGTCGCGACGACGACGTGCCCGGCGACGACCTCTCGCGGGCGCGGGCCGACCTCGCGGGTCGGCGGCCGCGGGCGCGGCCCGCGGCGGAGGCGCCGGCGGGGGGGATGCACGCTGGCGAGTGGGGGGGCCGGACGCGGGGGGGGGGATGGAGGGGGGGCGGCCGCCGGGCGGACACAGGCAGGGGGGGGGAGGAGGGCGCGGCGCGCGCAGCACGAGACCCCAGCCGCGGAAGGCGAGAGGAGGGGCGAGGGGGTCTGCGAGGAGGCCGTCGGCCGTGGGCGGGTTTTGGGAAGGCCAAGCGGGGAGGGCCTATCTGACTGTCCCCCGACGCCGTCGCCGTCTCTCGTCGGCCGAGTCGCGCAGGGATTGCCCAACTCCCTCCGCGGTTGCACAGGTGATGGAAGATTGCATTCGATTTGCTTGGCGTGCCTGGAGAAGAGTACTGGGGCACTTGTTGAACCAACGGAAGCCTTTTCCCTCAGCCCCATGATCCTCTGCTGCAGCACCTGGGCTATCGGACGGTTGCTCCCCGACCGCCGAGAGCTACTACGAGGATCAAATATGATGAGCCTGTGGCGGAAGGCCTGCGTGATGAATTACTGCCAGGCTTAGCTGGGGGTGCCAACGAACCTGCCAAACTTCCCAGCCACGCCAAAGCCAGCCAGGAAGACGCGCAAAACTTGTACACCAGCGCGGTGGGACTGATATTAGACCAACGCGCCAGCACCAAAATTACACTAGCACGCCAGGGAAGTTAAAACACCAGGACAGGTAATCAATTAAGTCTCACGATAAGGAGCTACGGACGTCGCGGCGATCAGATGAAAGCTGTCCTCAAAAGCAGTGGCAGAAATCATGATCGATCCTGCGTCACAATCGTGATGCGATCGACGGTGTTTCACAGACTTCCTCCCAGAGCGATGAATGGTACATCCCTGATGGAGGTAAACGTCCCGCCCAATCCTCACTGATTGGCTGTTCAAACTGCGCACGCCAAAGTCAGCACATGGCCCTTTCAAGAGCCATCCATCTCCGCTCGGAAGCTCCTGGTGGGGTCCGCGCTGCTCCTCGGCGGCGCTCCTTTTCAGGACGAGGTCGTTCTCCAAAACACGTTACAGGATGCTCGCTCCCGCAATATGCTCCTACGCGCCTAGATGCACCGGAAGAGAACGAAGATGTCCAACGGCAAAGCCTGCTCAGCTGAAGCCGGCTGTCGATCACTACCCGTGCCTTCGCGTTGGCGATGCCGTGGCTCCAGAGCAGCAGAGCTCACATGTCGTCCGCGCAGTAGAGCTCACTTGCGGCAGCACAGAAAGATCAGAGTATGGGGTCCGCTTCCTGTACATGATCTCCAAGAGCTCCCCCCACACACCGGGTGGTTCCTGCGGGACGGTCAGGTGGACGGTCAGGTGGACAATGAAACAGGCCAACACTGCATGCTATCCTGCTCCGTCTCCTGCTGCTGCAGCACGAGGTCCTGGAGAAAACGCGACATGGAGTCTGGGGGGTCCGTCGCCTGAGATGTCGCTCCAGTTAGTTCGTTTTGGTATCACGGAGGACGCATGCACAGCCAACGTGCTAGAGAGTTGCCCTCCATAGCATCGATGAGGACCTTGACCAGTTCGGGAGTGGCCAGCTTGGTCAACGCGTCGGCGACAATTTCCTTCGTGGGGCAGTGGTTAAGCTTGACCTGGCCCTGCTTCATCTCCTCCAACAGACGCTGGGCCCGCACGGCATTGCAGCGAGCGCACCAAGTGGCACCCAAGCTCGCGGCAGTGAGAGCAGCCTGATTATCAATCATGATCTCAAGGCAGTTGGAATGGAGGACAAAGTTAGAAAGAGCAGCGAGTCCCCTCGGTAACCTGCCAGCCTAGAGCGGCGGCACAGAGCTCGGCCTCGGGCGTGGACAACGCCGACAAGGCCGCCCAGCTCGAACGCCACGTGATCACTGAGCCGCCCCAGCAGATGGTCAGACCATTCTGCGAATGTGTGGCTCTCCCCTGGCGAAGCCCGGAATAGACGCGGGTGTCGTTCTCGTCGCCCTGGGCCGGAAAAAGAAAAGCCGGGTCAGCTCTCCTGGCCGATTTACTGAGCACCGTGCGACTGACGAGGCCTGCTCAACTTTCCCCAGACACTTGGCGTCTGGAAGAAGATGCCAGCGTTTCAATGTTTGGGACCCCCGGGGGCCCGATTCGAGTCCTGGGGCCCGCCAGGAACAACCTGCAGCGAGAAAAAACATCATGCTCAGAGCTCCTGTATATCGGAACAGTCAGGTCGTCGGGAGTGTGGGACCTCCCTTTTCCCTTCTCTCACCTTCCGTCCCTTCCCCCATCACCTGCCCTTCCTCGCCTCCACCCTCCCCTCGCCTCCCATCCCCCTCCCCTCCCCTCCCCTCCCCTGCCCTCCTCCCCATACCCTCCCCCCTCCCACTCTCCCGACAACTCCCCACACCACCCATCCCCCCACCTCCCCCCATACATTACCTGAAAGGCCCGCTCTCTCCCTCCAGTCCTTGGCCCTCCTCTCTTCTTTCTTCTGCTTGATCGCGTTCCACTCGGCCATACGTTCCTGGATGGCTTGATCCTCCTCCATGACCTGGCGGGGAAAAAGGACACCGAGATCCAGCGTCGTGGGAAGATCGCAAACGCAGCATAACTCTCACGACAAGAGCTCCAGGCCCGATATTGTATTTCGATTGCTCGTCTGTCTGCGCGTTCTTGCTTGTCATGGCGGATCGATCGGCATGGGTGCCAGGCCCCGAAACGTGGCAGAAACGCACGGCACACGTTGTTGTCCCACGACGCCCCCACGCCGGGTGTGGAGAGGAGGACGAGGACGAGGCGAAAACGAGGAAAAGCGGAGCGGAGCGAAAATACTGCCGAAGCGATGATTCAGGAAAGGCTACGGTCAGGGACTTTGCATAGCGTGTCGCGGCGGAGGGCCCAGCGACACGCTACGCCTTGCGAACGGTAAGCCAAAGTCCCCGACCGCAACAAAACAAAATTGGGCCAGCATTCCAGCCAAATCTTGCGCCTGCGCTGGGCCAGCTTCGCGCGCACAGCCCCGAGCAGACGAATAAACTGGGCCAGCTTACTGGAAGCTGCCAAAGAAACGCTAGACCAAGTCGAAGAGGGAGGTCTCTTAATGATCGGCGTGAGTGTACTGCGACCCATGTCAGCGAGCTCTCACGAAAGAAGCATAAAATGACCACTTCGCGATACATGAAACTGGATCTTCCATGCACCGAAGCTAAATTCTCGTTAACGACCCACTTGGGGGAGTCCTCCAGCTCTCGGATGGACGGCCTCGTAGAGAACGCCCGCGGTGGCCGGCCCCAGGTCACATCACCGACCACCGCCGCAGACGCACTCGGGAGAGGAGTCGAAAGCTCCACCACGGATCAATCCTACAACGAGCTGCAATGGTAATGTAAGCTTCGTAACTGTCGTCGGCGGCTTTCGAGGACCGAGGATCGAGATTCTCAGGCGGCTTGGAATTGTTCGGGGATTTGACTAGCATTCCTGTGGGTTCTGGTTCTCCTGGGGGGGCAGGAGGAGTTGCATTACATTTGCAGGGGGGCAAAAACAATGAGAAACGACTCTGGGTTCCCTGCAGGGCTCTCGACGACGCGCGGCGGATGGAAGACACCCCCGAGGCCCGAAAACCTATGGGCATCCCCAGGGAACGACAACGGCGCGCACCTGCAGGGCACCCGAGCCGAGGCCACCAAGGGAGCGTGCCCTCCCGCCTCCGCCAGCAAGTGTTATGAGCGGGCATGAACTATCCTCCTCCTCCTGCTCCTCCTCGCCCTCCTGCTCCTCCTCCTCCTCCTCCTCCTCCTCCTCCTCCTCCTCCTCCTCCTCCTCCTCCTCATCCTCCTGCTCCTCCTCCTCCTCCCCCTTCTCCTCCTCCTCCTCATCCTCCTCACCCTCCTCATCCTCCTCCTCCTCCTCCTCCTCTCCTCTCCTCCTCCTCCTCCTCCTCCTCCTCCTCCTCGTCCTCCTCCTCCTCCTCCTCCTCCTCCTCCTCCTCCTCCATTACATTTCCTTACAAACAACTTCTCCCTGTCGCACCCCGAGGCCAGTTTTTAGGGCGGACCAGGCGTTTCGCCAGAGACTTCCTCACCACTTATGACTCTGAAGCTTAAAACTTGGCAACGGTTTCACGAATGGAGGGCGGGTCATTTTCAACATGTGGCTCTCGCCTTAGCGCGGCGCACATTCGTTTTCAAATATCGCAAGTTTCACGGATTGAGGGCGGGTCGATTTAAAAATGTGGCTCTCGCCTTAGAGCGGCGCACATTCGTCCTGAAAAAATGCCAGCGTTTCACGGATTGAGGGAGGGTCGTTTTCAAAAAAAATGCTCTCGCCGTGGCACGGCGCACATTCGTTGCACAAGTTCCACGGATTGAAGGCGGGTGGTTTTCAAAATGCGGCTCTCGCCTGCGCGGCGCACATTCGTTTAAAAAAATGCAAGAGTTTAGCGGGTTGAGGCGGTTCCTTTTCAACATGTGGCTCTCGCCTTGGCGCGGCGCACATTCGGTTTAAAAATGTGCAAGGGCTTCACGGATTTCCATCATCAACGTGTCAGAAGTGGTGTTCTGAAAGGATCTAGGATTACGCGGGCGCAACAGGTATGTTCATTGGCTGTGTTGACATCCCAGAAACGGTGTTCTGACACGTTTCAGGATTGCCAAGATGCAACAGTCAGGTTGATCCGTGGCGGTGGACTCCCGAGAACGATGTTTTGGCATGCATCGAGGTCTTCAAACGGTTGTCTTCCAATGAGGCAGTTCCCTCAGTGGGAATGAACCTTTGTAGAGGCCTATGAAGAGGGAGTTTGGAGGGAGGGTGTATTCCAACATCGTTGATGATTATTGGGTTTACACTGGTCCTCCTCCTCCTCCTCCTCCTCCTCCTCCTCCGGTTCCTCCTCCTCCTCCTCCTCCTCCTCCTCCACTCCTTCTCCTTATGACTAACTTCTCCCTGTCGCACCCCGAGGCCAATTTTTAGGGCGGGCCGGGTGTTTCGCCTGAGACTTCCTCACCATGTATAACTCTGAAGCTTCAAACTTGGCGACGGTTTCAATAACATGTTTCCTCTTCGTCGTCGTCCCTTAAAACGGGTACCTGCCCATCCCGCAACCTGCCGGCGCAATCCATGGGCCTGCCTCTCAAGTCGAAGCAGCGAGGGCTGGGACAACAGGGAGAAGATGGTACGTGCGCCGCTCAGCCGCATCGCGAGAGCAGTTGCGAAAGATTGGGAATCCAAGACGGGTTGACGGCAAGTCGAGTGCGATACGTCCAGTCCGACATTGTCAGAGAGAGAGAGAGAGAGCGAGAGAGAGCGGAAGACACCGAGAGAGAAAGAGAAGAAGAAAGAAGAAAGGGCTGACTGACTGACTGACTGACGAAGAGAGCGGGAGAGAGAGAGAGAGAGAGAGAGAGAGCGCACCAAGAAGTTGCGCGCTGCCCACACCTCAACCGCACCCCGCCACCACCACCTGCCCCTCCTGCGCCCGACAAGGATCCCCCTCCTCGCCTCGACTCCCCGCGCGGCCCCCGCCATGAGAGGGAGAGTGGCACGCGTCGTATCGGTGGCGGCTTCGCTCCGCGGCGGAAGTTCTGCGGCTGCCGCGAAGCCCCGCTGCGCGACTGGGCTCGCAGCGCGCGCGGGGGCGCGGGGGCCTCGCTCCGCGACTCCGCTGCTGGGGGGGGGGGGGCCTCCCTCTGCGACGGGGGCGACGCCTGGCGGCACGACTGGACTCCTGCACGAATCGCATCGTCGGGGGCCCCGCTCCGCGACTCCTGGGGGGGGGGAGGGGGCCTCCCTCCGCGACTGGGGGGTGGCGCCTCCGTGCGCGGCCTGGGCACACGCCCGCGCGCGCGGGGGTCTCGCGCGGCCGGGGGGGCGCCGCAGGTGCGCCGCCTCGGCCCCGGGACAGCGCTTCGCGGCCGGGACGGCGCCTCGCCCCGCGAGGGGGGCACTGCCCGCGCGGGGCAGGGCAGCGGAGGAGGCTCACCCGTGATGCCCTCCTGCGCGGCCTCAAGGGTGGCCCACAGAAGCCCAGTGGGACAGAAGGTTCCCCCCTGCGAACTCTTGCCTCCCAGGCGCCTCGAGCTCACCTGCACCGCGGCTTGCGCCAAGAGGGCCCTGAAACAGCCCAAGACCGCTCCAAGCCAGCCCGAGGTGTGTTCAGAACGGTTTCCGCAACCTTCAAAACGCCCCAAGTGGGCCCTGAAAGGACCCCCAAGAGGCCCCAAGAGGCGAAACTCACTGATTCTCACTGGGCCTTTCTGTGTTGCTCGCGGCCTCGACTTCTCGTCGTCGTCGTCGTCATCGTCGTCGTCGTCGTCGTCGTCGTCGTCGTCGTCGTCGTCGTCGTCGTCGTCGTCATCGTCGTCGTCGTCGTCGTCGTCGTCGTCGTCGTCGTCGTCGTCGTCTTCGTCGCCGTCGTCGTCGTCGTCGTCGCCGACGCCGTCGCGGCACCAGCCGTAAGACCTTCGCAATGTTGTTTCTAGAGGTGTAGCTTGTGTCCCATTTAGGTCTCCCGCCAGGCACGTCCCGAAACAGATTCCCTCGAAGCCCAGTGTGGGCTTGCAGCTTGTGGCGCCCCCTGCCTGCAGGGGGGCCCACAACGGGGCAGGCCCCAGGGGGGGCAGGCTCCGCAGGCTGGCGGCGTCCAGGGCGTTCAAGCATGGACTTTCAACTTGGGATCCTGCAAGGCACGCCCCCCACATGTTGATTCTGAGCTTGTGGCGACCTTCTGCGAATCAATCCCTTGCTTTTGGGGGGGCAACATTCATTTAAATATTTAGGGCTTTTCCCAGAAGCAGGTTCCAGAGGCCACAAATTTGGATTCTGAGCGAATGGGCGTCCCTGCTCCAGGGCGCCAAAACATTGACTCTAAGCTTGCGGCATCCTCAAGACCCTCTCCGTGGTCCGTTCAGAGAGCGAAGATGAAAGACCATTACGGGGGGAAGGTGTGGCTCGCCTCGTGGCTCTCCGCTGAACGCTCTGGCCAGCAGTCGCTCGCATCGCAGCCTGACTGTAGTCGATAGCCGCGCAACATGTGGATATATTATGTATAGACAGACAGACAGACAGACAGACAGACAGACAGGCAGACAGACAGACAGACCGACAGGCAGACAGACAGACAGACAGACAGACAGACAGACAGACAGACAGGTAGGCATACAGACAGACATATAGGCGCATACGCACAAGTATAGAATGCTTGCATGCACACAAACCTACACCTATATACACATATGTATATATGCATATATCTAATATATGACTAAGCATATACAAAATGTGTGTATGTGTATCTGCGATGTATATGTATGCATGCATGTGTATATCTGCTGTTGGTTGGCAAGGGTTGCGATACGCGTCTCGAATCAGGCTATGTTCGACGTGACGCTCAACCACCCTCGCGGCAGAGCTCCCTACAGGCAGTCGTCCTCAGGCCTGCGCGATTTGGTTCTAACCGGCCTTGACCCCAAATGTACACAAAATCTGGAGTTTTCAGCGTGTTCCCGCGCGTTCCCGAGTCAGTTTTCGGAGCCAAGAAAACCCCAAAATGGATCACTAAGGCCCCAACGCGGCCGAAGGGGGCCCAGAGTCGCCGAAAGATCGCTCCAAGACGCCTCAGATGGCCTCCCGACGCCCAAGAAGCCCCCAAGACGCCCCACGAGGGCTCCAGGTTCCCAAAGAGGGCCCCAGGAGGCCAAAATCATTAATTGTGTGGCGTCCTCGCTATTTCGGACTGCCAACGCTCTAAAAAAAACCCAAGAGGCCCCCAAAATCACCAGAAGACGGCCCAAGAAGCTCCCAAGAGGGCTCCGGCTCAACAGGGCCCAAAGACTGCGCAAGACGGCCCAAGAGGCCGCCAAGGCGACCCAGGGGTCCCAGAGAGGAACCCGAACAGACACGTCGAGCCCTCCGCCCCAAGACGGCCCCAAGAGCTTCCCAGAGACCCCTGGGGCGCCCCCAAAAGGCCCCCAAAAGGCCCCCAAGAAGCCCAAAACAGGCCCCAAGAGGCCCCGAAGAGGCTCTCACACTGCCTCCAGGAGACTCCCGGGAGGCAACGCCTGGACCCAAAATTCCCGGATCTGCTGGGGCGTGCCGCGTGCTCTTTTTGGGAGCGACGAGGGCCCGAGGCGCCTCCGACACGGTCCAAGAAGGCCCAGAATCGGCCCAAGAGCGCAGGAGTCGGCCCAAGCTCCGAGATGCCCACGATGGTTCAAAACGGCCCAGGAAGCCCCCAAGACGCCCCACGAGGGCTCCAAGACGCCAAAATCATTGATTTCGCGTGGATTTGGGAAAGAGTCTGGCGTTCTCGCCCTTTCGGGCTGCTGGCGCTCCAAGACAGCCCAAGAGGCCCCAAAGATGGCCGGAAGACGGCCAAAGGAGCTCCCAGGAGGGCTCCAAGAAAACGGCCCAAGAAGGGCCCAAGACTGCGCAAGAAGGAACCCTCAAGATGGCCCCAAAACGAGCCCCAAAGAGGAACTGGAACGCACATGTCGAAGCTTCCGTCCCAGGACGGCCCCGGGAGCTCCCCAGAGACCCCCGAGGCGCCCCCAAGAGGCCACCAAGAGGCCGCACGAAACAAGCCCCAAGAGGCCCCGAAGAGGCTCCTACACTGCCTCCTGGAGACTCCTGGGAGGCAAGAGACCCCCAGAGGTATCCAAGAGGCCTCAGACCCACAACCCAGGCACGGCGGCGGAATAAGCCAAAGGCCACTAAGAATACGCGTCTGTAACCTTCCCATGCAGATACGTCAATTAGATATACATGTATGATTGTTGTTGCTTGGCAAGGGTTGCGCTAGGCGTCTCAAGTCAGACTATATTTGACGCGACGCTCAATCACCCTCGTGGCAGAGTTCCCCACAGGCAGCCACGCTCAGCGCAAGGCTTCTTGAATGCGTCAGCGATGCACAACACGCAGAACCACCAGGGAGAGACGACGGGGAGCCGAGTCCAGCAGTGGCGACCTCGGGAGGCTGGCGGTGCCATCCTGAGCGCAGCGTGGCTAGCCGAATCAAGCCGCGGCGAGCGCGCCCTAAGGCACGATTTTGAATATCCCCAGATAAAGGCTGCAAAGAGGTAGGCGTGCTGGTGGCCTTGCCTCTGCCGACGCGCCCGTGGCGCGAAGCCTCTAATTAGTTAAATAATTAAGCCGAGAAAGGCCGCCGCGGCCAAGTCTGGCCACAGGCCCCAGGTCCCTTCGAGTTCTCCGTCCTCAGTCCTGCGCGAATGGGTCTGCTGAAGGGGCCTGGACCCCCAATTCCCGGACCTGCTGGGGCGTGCCGCGTGCTGGGGAGTGCCGGGGAGTGTCCCCGCACGACTTTTTCGGAGCGGCGAGGGCCCCAAAACGGGGCCAGAGGGCCCCGAGACGCTTCCGACACGGTCCAACAGGGCCCCGTCGGCCCAAGAGCGCTCCGAAGTGCCTAAGATGGCTGAAGACGACACAGAAAACCCCCCAGACGCCCCAGGAGAGCCCCAGGAGGCCCCCCAAGAGTGCGCCAGGAGGCCCAAAATATCGATTTCGCGTTGGTTTGGGCAGGATGTTGGCGTTCTCGTCGTCTCCGGTCCCCGACCGACAGAGATGGCCCAGGAGGCCCCCGAGATCGCCTCAAGACGGCCCCAGAGGCCCCCCATGAGGGTCCCAAAGACAGCCCAAAGAGAGCGCCAAAGCGGCCCAAGAGGCCCACAAGACAGCCCCAAACGGCCCCAGGAGGACCCCAGGAGGGCCCCAGGAGGGGCCCAAGGAGGGGGGACACGAAGCGACAGTTCGAGCCCTCCGCGCCCCAAGATGGCTCCCGAGGCCGCCTGCAGGCCGCCACCGAGGGGCCCACCCCAAGTCCACGGGAGGCCCTCCCTCCTCCTCCCTCCTCCTCCCTCCTCCTCCCTCCTCCTCCCTCCTCCTCCCTCCTCCTCCCCCCTCCTCCCTCCTCCTCCCTCCTCCTCCCTCCCCCTGCCCCAGAGAAGCCAAAATCAGGCCACGGGCAGCCGCAAGAGGTCCCCGAGAGGCCCAAAGGCCCCCAAAAACCGCCGCCGAGAGGTTGTCGATGGGCCTCCCAAGGAATCCCCACAGGCATCCGAGAGGTTCTGACCTACAACCCAGGCACGGTGGCGGAATGGGACAAAGGCAAGTGGGTATAAGTAGATGGGCATGCAAAGATACGTTCGTGCGTACGTACGCACATACATACGTACGTACATACATACATACGTACAGACATACATGCATACAGACAGACAGACAGACAGACAGGCAGACAGACAGACAGACAGACAGACAGACATGCATACGTACATACATACATACATACATACATACATACATACACACACACACACACATACATACATACATACATACATACATACATACATACATACATACATGCATACATACATACATACATACATACATACATACATACATACATACATACATACATGCATACATACATGCATACGATACCAGAAACAAATAACTATTGTTTAGGGTTATAGGGCTATGGGGGTATTGGGCAAAGGGGCGATAGGGCCATAAGGCTGTAGGGCTATGGAACTAAAGGGCTATGGCGCCATAAGGCTATGGGTCTATAGGGCTATAGGGCTATAGGGCAATAGGGCTATAGGGCTGTAGGGATATAGAGTTATGGGGCTATGGGGCACTGGGGCTATGGAGCTATAGGGCTATAGGGCTATAGGGCTATGGGTATATAGGGCTATGGGGTTATAAAGCTATAGGACCATAGCGCTACAGGGCTATAGGGATATAGGGTTATGGGGCTATAGGGCTATAGGGCTATAGGCATGCATAGAGTTATGGGGCTATGGGGTTATAGGGATGTAGGACTACAGGGCTATAAAGCTATAAGGCTACAGGGCTATAGGGCCATAGGGCTATAGGGAAAAAAAGGTTGTAGGGCTACAGGGCTAAAGGGCTATTGGGCTACAGGGCTATAAAGCTATAGTGCTATGGGGCTATAGGGCTATAGGGCCATAGGGCTATAAGGCTCTAGTGCTGTAGGGCTGTAGGGCTATAGGGCTTCAGGGCTATAGGGCTATAGGGCTATAGGGCTATAGGGCTATATGGCTATGAGGATATGAGGCTATGGGGCTATAGGGCTATGGGGCTATAGGGCTATAGGGCTATAGGACTATAGGGCTATAGGGCTATTGGGCTATGGAGCTACAGGGCTAGAAGGCTATAGGGCTATAGGGCTATAGGGCTATAGGGCTATAGGCGTATAGGGCTATAGAGCTATGGGGCTCTAGGGCGGTAGGTCTATAGGGCTGTAAGGCTATAAGGCTACGGGGCTATAGGGCTATTGGGCTATAGGGTTAGAAGGCTATTGGGCTATGGGTCTGTAGGGCTATAAGGCTATGGGCTATAGGGCTATATGGCTACAGGGCTATAGGTCTATAAGGCACCAGGGCACCCGGGCACCCGGGCACCTGGGCACCCGAGCACCCGGGCACCTGGACACCCGGGCACCCGGGCACCCGGGCACCCAGGCGGACCGCGGAAATCGGCGGCAAAGCTTACCTAACCAGATGAATTCGCCAGGACCCCTACAGAGGCAAGCTCTGATTGGGGAACATGCATACATGCATGCATACATAGATACATACATACAGATGTGCATACATGCATGCGTACATATATAACGTAGATGCATACCTATATATAACTATACATATGTGCATATATATATACATATATATATGTGTGTGCACGTACACAACGCAAGTATGGCATGTGTACTTATGCGATGTACAAGTGCTTCTATATGAACATAATCAATGCGTGTATGGCATCAGTGTATGTATATACATGGATACCTACAACTATCTGTATATACATATATGTATATATATATATGTATATACACATACGTAGATATATACATACATCAAGACACTAGAAACATCGACGCGCGCGCCCAGCGCGGGCTCGAGATCTAATATCTGGAAGCCTCGTGCGTCGTGGAAAACTAGTGTAAGTACAATCGCCCAGGAAGGTTCATCGGGCTGTTTGGGGCGTCTCCCGGCCTGCCTCGGGGCTCTTCGGGGGCCGTTTTCTTTGGGATATCTTGGACCGTCTAAGCCGTCTGAGGAGTCTCTTGGGGTTGCCTGGGGATTGTTGCAACATTTCTTGGGCCGGTTACGGGCCCTGTTCTGCCCTCTTGAGCCTTGCCGGAGGACGTCTTGGGGCGTCTGGAGGCTCTCTTGGGCAATATTGGGCCTCTCTTGGGCCGGCTTGGGCTGCGCTTGGGGCCCTTCTGGGCGATCTTGGGGCAATATTGGAAACCTCTTGGGCTGCATGGATCGCTCGGACGACAAAAAAAATAGTATCCGAAAACCAAACAGAGCCTTCGAAGAACATTCATGGCGTGTGGCGCGGACGCCAAACGTCGGCGCCCGCCCACTGAGACCGTAGGTAGAGATCCCTCTGGGGCCATGAAACGTATGAGGGTGTGCTGGCTTGGGGGCTGTGATGCCATACGTCGCCGCCCCGTGAGACCGCAGGTGGGCCTCTCCATGGGGCCACGAAACGTGTGAGCGCTGCGCCGAAATTCACATCCGGAGAGCAGAGGGAGGAGGGAGGGAAGAGGAGAAGCGCGCTCTAATCACACGAGGAGAAGGAGAAGGAGAAGGAGATGAGATTCTAAACGAGGGTCCAACTCACACATGATAATGGTTGAGAATAGAAGGCTCCGAGCTTGCGGGTCGGGGGGGCGCGGGGAATAGGACCGGGGGGGGGGCTGGGAGGCGGGGGGCGGCCAGGCACCACGGAGCTCCGAAGGAGCCAGGGAAGGGGCCAGGCGACGAGGACAAACAACCAACGACGATGACCACGAAACAAAACAAAAAACAAAAAAAAACAAAAAATGGCTCCGAGCTCTGGAGCACAGCTGCGCAAAGAACTCCAGGCTAAGGGGGTGCCCGCGGGAGGGGGAGTGGGAAGGGGGGCGGAGAGGGCTAGGAGGCCAGGGGGTCCAGGGGGCCAGAATCAGGGAGCCCCGCGGGGGGACCGAGTGAGGGGCAAGGAGAGGGGGATGAACCACGAACGACGACGACCACGAAATGAAGGGCTCCAAGCCCTAGAACACAGCTGCGCGAGAGAGTCAAGGGCTCCGAGCTCCAGAACACAGCGACGCGAGAAAGTAAAGGGCTCCAGGGCCAGGGCTTCAAGGGGGAAGTTCCAGGGCCAGTAGGAGCAAGGGCACGGGCTAGGGCCAGGGCGAGGGGCCAGGGCCCACGGGGAGGGGCCAGTCAATACCAGGGGGAGGGGGGCGACGGGCGACGAGGACGAACGACGACGAATGAAGGAAACAAAACGAAACCAAGATGCACGCGTGCCCTCGCTCTTGCAAGAGGAAGCGGCGAGAGACAGGAGGAGCAGTGTGAGGAGACAGGGGAATGGCGGGACGGGGGTGCGACAAACTAAAGGAACAACGACGGCAGTAAAGAGCTCCGGTCTCTACAGCACAAATGCGTGAGATTATCAAAAATTATCAAGGAAACCCTGGGGGCCCCCGTCGAACACCGCTGAGGCTCCTGGACGCCCTCACGGGGCTCCTTGAAACTTAGGGGGCATCTGCAAGCCCCGCTGAAGATCCATCCCAGCTCCTCCAACATCTTTCAGGAGAAAGCCGGAAGCGCTCTGGCGCGCGTCCTCGAAGACTCGCGCCCTTCTCTATTTCCCCCTTGTCCTCAGTATCTTCCTCCTCCTCCTCCTCCCCTCCTCCTCCTCCTCCTCCTCCTCCTCCTCCTCTTCCTCCTCCTCCTCCTCCTCCTCCTCCTCTCCGTTTCCCCCGCGCGCGTAGAAGGGACGGGGAGGAGGGCGCGGAGGGCGGTTACCCAGACGTCCGACGTCCTCCTGTCTACAGTCCGCGTAGCTCTGGAGCTTGACCCCATCTTCGGCCTGCAATTTATACCGCGGGCCGTTTTCGTGGACCAGAGCCCCCAATGAGCCTCGAAAGAGGCATCCAGAGGCTCAACAAGATCCAAAAACGTCTGGAGACCATCGTGGAGAAGAAGAGGACGACAACGACGAGGAGGATTCCAAAGTTCTGGAAGGAAAAAAACGACAAACAAGCAAAAAAACGACGTCGTGATGGCTCCGCGGAGCGGGGAGGCCCGGGACGCTTGCGGGCCCGGAGAGGGGCACCTTCTGCTGCCTCTTCTGCTCGAGCCGCTGCTGCTGCACGGTGGAGTGGGCGTACAGCCTCTCGTGCACGGGCACGTTGCTCGGCGGGCTGCCTTCTGGGCCGGCGCGTCCCCCCCCGAACACCCTGCGTCGCATTTTTCTGTTGCGTCGGCAGCTGGGCAGGGGACGTCTGCGCTGGCGGTGGGATGCCTGAATGAAGATACCGTTAGAGCGAATTGTGCCTCCGTGCAGGAGGAAGAGGAGGAGGAGGAGGAGGAGGAGGAGGAGGAGGAGGAAGAGGAGGAGGAGGAGGAGGAGGAGAGGGGGGAGGCGCGGCCGAAAAAGCGGCGCGCGGAGCGAGCGGCTCAGGGGCGGACGGCTCGCCCCGCGTCGCAAGACAGTCGAGAGGGCCCGCGCTTCCCGGGTTCTCCTCGGCCTCCGCAGGCCCGCTTGCGGGCCTGCGGAGGCCCCGAACCAGCGCCTCCGCAGGTGGCTCGCCGGGCGGTCTTCGGGGCAGGGGCTGCCCCCCCTTGCACTGCAGGATCGGGAGGTCGGGAGGCGGCGGGCTGGGGAGGGCACGCCAGCTTCGGCGGGAAATGGAGTCGAAGTGAAAAACGTCCGCCAGGGCGAGCTGCATCGGCGCGGAGACGAAATCGAATCGGGTCGGCTGCTGCAGGAGGGACGACAGGCGCCGTGCGAGCATCGGGCCGCATTGGAGCGTCGGACGAGTTGTCCAAACCGAGTCAGCTCGAATCCGATCTGTCGAATCGACGTGAGCCCCGCCCCGACCAGGCTTCGTCACGGAACAAATCGGGACGGCCAGCAGTTCCGAGTTCCTTGGCCTCTGAAGGCCCGCTACTGCGGCGCCACGGACAAGCGAACGACCCAGGACAGAAAGAAAGCAGCGCCAGGGAAGGGGTCGAGAATCTCGGGGTGGGGGGGAGGGCAACGTCATAAAATCGTGACGTCGGAGAGGATGGTCTTCCAATCCTTCCCATGGTCCTTAGTCCGAATTACTATACACTCCGACGCTGTCTAGCCGGCTGGTAACCCGTCAATCTGGGCCCTTTCCTCCTGTGCGCAACCCATCTGCACCACGTGACCTGAAAAATCGGCCAAATCCTTGCAGGAAAACGGCATGACCATGAACGCGGTTTGAAGCTGAATGGGGTGTTCGCGCGTTGCACGATTCACAGGAGAGATTTCGGTCGTGGGAGGACTAGGTGGGAGGAGGGGGACGCAGGTCACCTCCTCGTTTGCCCCCCACGCTTGGGAGAGCCTTGAACGTCTGCGGGCCCTGTGTCGTCTGCGGGCGCCATCTCTGCAGGCAATTGCACGTCTGCGGGCCCTGTCTCGTCTACGGGCCGACACCTCAAGACCTGCCACGTCTGCGGGCGCCATCTCTTCCCTCGTCTCGGAGCTGTACACGGACACCGTCACGACGTCCACGGACGCGAGCTCGACAGCGGCGGGGGGCATACACGAACACGGCACCGCACGCAGCAGCTCCGCTAATTCGAAGTCGCCTACCTTTTCATCGGCCAAGTCCCAGCCCGGCCAGGCCCCGACCAGGCCTCGGCAAGGCCCCAGCCAGGCCAGGCCCCAACCCACCTCTCCACGCAAGCTGTCCGGCCAGGCCATCGTCGAACCCACGTCCCACATCACGAAACAGTGGAGGCCCCGATCCGCGTCGGCCGCGTCGGGGACAGCGGCAGGCTGGCGGCCCAGTGGCCGCGTCCGCGCCGCCTCTGAGGGCGGCCTGCAGGGGGCTGGTCGCTCCCCGCGCTGGCCGAAGCGACCGCCTAAAGCCACAGCGCCCGCCCGCACACGGCGCAACGCTCGATTCGGCCGCCGCCCTGCCCGCAGACAACCTCTCCACGGTCGGGGGGCCGAGGCTTCCTGCCTGGGGCAGGCAAGCGGGCAGCCTCGGCACGCACCCGAGGCCCGCCAAAACGCCTGCGGGAGGCGCGCAGGGTTCGCGGGACGGTTTCTGGATTGGAAGACATGAATCACCTACGTATCAGATCATGCTCATTATGTTCCCATCCACCACCACCATCACCACCGTCACCATTATCACCACCACAACCACCACCACCACCATCATCACCATCGCGACCATCATCATCATCCGCACCATCAGATTATCACCCTCATCATCAGCATCAGAAGCATCATCATCACCATCAGCATGATCACCAGCATCAGGATCATCAGTTTCATCATCATCTTCATCAGCAGCAGCATCATCAGCAGCATCATCATCGTACTCCTCATCATTGCCACCCGTCACTGCCATCATCTGCATCAACAGAAGCAGCATAACCGTCCTCCTGATTTTCCACTGCATCAGCAGCATCAGCATCCGCAACAAAAACCACCAGTAGCAGCAGCGACAGTCGCAGCATCAGCACCAGCACCAGCATAATAATCACCATCAACATCATCACCTTCATCAGCAACAGCAACAGCATCATCAGCAGCAACACCGTTATCACCATCAGCAGCAGCACCCTCGCCATCACCATCATCATCATCCGCATCATTGGTTGTATCACCACAGAGAGCACTCCACCTGTTCCAACCTCACAGTCTTTGCTACGCGCGAGACGTGCGTCTTGCCCTTGATGCGTTGATGATACAGTCACCCGACACACTGTACATCCGAAACGACCTGCCCAAGCTGCTAGACACGCAAGTCGGCCGTCTGCTGGCACGCGAGCGAATGACAGGACGGCGGCGCCCACTTAAAGGCAGCGAAACATTGATTCTGCATTGTCCCAGCGCCCACGGCACTGCAGCAATAGCAAGCCCAGCTTCTGAAACAAGCAGACACGATGGATTGCCCCGCCTCCTCGCGGCGACCCAGGCGCGCGCAATGAGTCGCTGATGCCGACGAACCCCTTGAGGTAAATGAACCTCTGGGTCAGCCCACGCAGCTGCCCTCGGCGCCGCAGGGGGAAGTGGCCGAAGACGCGCGCGATCAAGTTCAGCAGCGCAGGATTGTCGATCAGGACATTCAATTTTAACCGACGGTCTGATGTCCTAGAGAAGCACAGCACGAGCACGCCTGCGTTGACGTCGCCCACCAGGCCCCCAGGCAGGACAAGATGTTCCCGGCGGGAATTCGCGACCCCGCTGGGCCGCAACAGCAGGTGGAGGGGGGGGCCACGCAGCCGTCCAATCCCATTCCTGTGCTTGGGCAGCCACAGCCAAGGCCGGGAGCACAGGCATGGGCACGCGCATCTCGACAAGCTCCAACTTGCGCCAGCGAGCCACCACGGCCCACGCATGGCGCAGTTGGCCGCGGGTCTGCGGCCAGCGGAACTGGACGCCAGCAGCGGCCGCAAACCCCCAGGAGCACGGCGCCTTCGAATCGCACAAGTACTGAGTGTAGGCGACGAGGGTGGCTTTGAGCAGCCCGATGCCACGCGCGACATCGCCGGGGCGGGGCAGGCCGTGACCCTGGAGCCATCGGCCCCACTTGTCGACTATGCCGATGCACCGACGGGCACTCGCAGGCTTGACTGTCACTCGGAGGTCGCGCCTGGCCCGCAAGGATGTCCGGCGTCGAAGCGCGCCTCGGCGCCCGGGGGGCCTGGGAGCGCCCACTAAAACACTGCCAAGGCTGCCCCCGCGCCCACAGGGCGCCCGCGTGGTCGAGGGCCTTCACGAAACCCGGCCCAGCCGCCACGCATTCGTTGCCGTAGCCCCCACGGCCGCGGGCGCGCCCGGGAGGACCGCGAACGCAAAATCATCGAATCGCGAGAAGGTCCCGTAGGGCGGCCGCAGAGCGGACGCCAGCGGCCCGGTTGAAATGACGAGCTCGATCTCTCGGGCGCGCACACGCCGGGGTCGGCGAGATCCTCGGAGGGGCCCCCGCTGCACGCCGCGGCTGATGACGATTCACCCGCGGCGCTCCAGGGCTGCACTCAGGGGGGCCCTCGGCACGCTGAGGCGGCACGCTGAAGGCGTCATATAAGACAAGGTGTCGGCGCCCAATGACTGCACGATGCACGCGCACAGCCCCGCCCCAGTGCATCTCTGTGGCGAGGACGCGGTCTGGCCCCACGCACCTCATCACCGCTTGTTGGGCCATTTGCAGGATCGCGGGCACTTCGCACCCAGGAGGGGAGGAGGGAACACTGCGAACAGCATAATCGGGGGAGTCATGGCGAAGATCCTGTTGGGGATCCTGCTGGACGATCGCCCTCGGACAGCAACGCGATGTTCAACCTGTGAGACTGCGAAAACTGGAATGCGCTTACCATGTATGTCGAGGTCATTGACCGCCTGCTTGACCAGCGACGCGAGGGCGATGGCCTCCCGCGCGCTCATATGGCGCCGCCCCGTAAACCTACTGCCAAGCATAATGGCGAACTCCCCGGACCCTATCCAGGAAAGCAATTAGGGATCACCACGCACCCCCCCACCCCACCCCCACCACCAAAGACATCGAGAGGCTCGTCGGGGACGCGGGGCCCGAGGAGCTCGCGCCCAAAACTGGGCCGCCGCCTCCACGTTGAGCGGCGCCGCAGCGACTCCGCCGACGAAGAAGGCAGCGCCCGAGCCGAAGACCTACTCATTCACCGTCGAGTCAAGCTAGCTTCTGAACAACGGGAAAAGAAAAAACAATCCAATCAGCACGTCAATCACCTCATTCGGCAGCCGTCGCCGCGCTGCGGGGCCTACCCCAGGCACGCGAAACCACGCGTAGAGCATGTCCACGAGGCACACGGCGGCCCGGCGCAACATCCGGCGGCGAGCCCAACACCCGACAAGCCTCTTCACGACAGCGACCGATGCGGCGCCGACGAGGGCGACGCACGCGGTGATCACGCCGAGCCGCTTGACTCCCACGACCTCTCCGCCCCCGTCGAATCCCCCCGAAGAGATCTCGACCCCCCGAGACGACGGCCCGCGGCTGATGCAGAGTCGATATCTCCTCCTGTCTCTCGACGCCCACCCGATCGCACGCCCGGCGCCATCGCTGGACGCGCTGGGGAGTCGCCCGTCGGATCGGGTCGCGTCAGAGCCATCACAGAGCCCGACGACCACGCGGCCATCGGCATAGACAACTTCCCCGACTCGATCCGCGGGAGGGCCCCGACCGTAGGCGGGCCACCCCAGTCCCAGAGACATCCCGCGCACCGCAGGCACTGCTGATGCCCGACCTGGGTCGCCCTCGAAGCCTTCCAGCCCCCCATGGCAGGAGCGGCCAGGGCCAGCGCGACCTCGTCGCGGCCTCGCCAGCAGAGGTAGTCCACCTCGCAGGAGACCCGCTACTCTAGCAGCTCGGTGACCCCGGGGTCATAGCCAAGAAGGGTCTCCTAGACCTGGGAGCATGGCCACTGCAGGAGGCAATGAAAGTCCCCAGCATCATCCGCGGAGATCGACGGGCACCTGCCCCGCGGGAGGGACAGCTCCGTGGACTGCCAGGCGCGGGGGGGGGCGGCGGGGCGCTCGAAGTCGGCGCGTCGGCTCGACGGCGCGCGGCGCGCGGAAGATGAAGCCGTGCTCGGGCGGCACGACCAGCTCCTGGAGCACGATCGTCGCCCCCCTGGACGGAATGTCGAGGTTCTCTGATGCGAAGGCGAGAGGCCCCACAAAGTGCGCGCAGCCCCCCAGACACGAACCGCCCATGTGCCCTGTCACGACCCTATGGACGCCAGCGACGCAGGCAGTCAGAAGTGGCACTGGCTCCTCGACGCGGCAACAACCAGACAATTCGTCGTCGAGCTGGCGCGCCAGCTGCCGCTGATCATGTCAAGGGCGCGGTGAAACAAGAAGAAACCGTTCACCCGCAGGTGGCCCGAGCGAGAGCCAGGAGAGATAGGCGACGGACAACCCAACGCCGCCGGCGCCTCTCCCGAAGCTACCGCGCACGTCTTTGCGGCGACCGCGGCGCAGCTCCACTCACATGCCACTCGCAGGGGGGCCCATGAGGCCCGAGCAGCTCTGGACAAGGCTGGGGGCACGATGCCCCGTCGAAGTGAATTCGGAGACCCCCGCCTCGAGGGAGGCGAAGGACGCGGTCGGCATGCCGGATTCCAAGAGGGCGCAAATCACCGAATCAACGGTTACCAACGAAGTCAGAGTCGCAAGAAGAGTCGACGACGGCCCAACTCCTGACGCGGCCCCCCCTGGAGTTTCTATAAGATGTCGGGCCCATCTGGAAACGATCACTCGCCCCCCCCCGCCACCGCCGCCACCGTCCTGCTCCACTTCTTGGACGTCTAGTCCTTGACGCGGCCCCTGCCGCCGCGGTCCTCGGCGGCGCCTACGCCCCCTCTCTCGCGGGCGCCCACGAGAACCTCCGTCTCGCGCAAGTAGGCGACTGGGGCAGCGAACTCTGCGGGATGCGCCAGGCCACTCGTCGTCGCCCGACCCCATCTGGGCCGCGGACCTGGGAGGCCCGCCACTGGACAGGCTATCCCCCAGGAGCCGATCGCGCCCACCGACTGCAGCGTAGCCTAACTGGCCGACCCGGGCGCCGAGGACGTCGCACTGCCGCGAACCGTGGAGCGCACGCGGAGACGGCGGCATCACTGTCTGCCGCGGAGCGCCATTTCCCACGGCGCGCCAGTGGCGTCGCGGCCGAGCTCGGCGAAGGCAGCGGCGTCGACGCGGGCGGGCGGGCCACTCCTGCGTCTCGCGCTCGACGGCCCCGATAAGCGCAAGGAGGCCCGCGGCGCCATTTACCCCGTTGATCCCGGCCACCGGGCCCGCCCCCCCGGAGCTCGAGGCCGCGCCGCCGAAGAGAGGGTCGCCCAGGGCGGGCCCGCCCACCGCCATCTTCTTGGAGCCGCCAAATTTCCCCAGCGCCTGCAGTACCGCACGCTGGATGGCCCTGTCCGCGTCGCGGCCGCCTGTCTCGACAAGGGCCCTGGAGTCGAGGTCGGGCTTCCTCTCTGGAGCCGCGCGGGCGGCCTGCCCGCGCGGGGGGGGTCCGTCGGCCCGCCAGAGCAGCCCGCGCGCTGTCGCCAGGACCTCTTCTGCCGCCCGGGGCCGGACAAGCGCCGGGGCTGGCCGCGGCCCCAACGGCGGCGCCGCCGCCCTGGGTGGAGCAGAGGGCGAGCCCCGAGAGCGGGACCAGCCCGGGGCAAAAAGAGCAGGCGCCAGCACCCCCAGGGCGAGCCCCGCCCGAAGGAGCGACCCCGGCCCAGCCGAATGAGCTGCCACAGAAGCGAGGCCACGGGCCATCGCGCTTCAGTTCTCCACTTGGTCGACGCGGCTCGAGGAGCCCCTCAGCTGGCCCCCAATGGCACGCAGCTCGCTCCTGAAATTCCCGAGGGCGCTCTGAAGGTCGTCGCGCGACACGTTGATGCGCCGAGGGGCCACCGCCCTCTTGGCGCTGCCCGCCGCTTGCCCCTGCCTCCCTGGACGCCGCGCGCGGCCCCCCGCCGCGGGAGGAGCGGCGGGCGCGGCCCTGTCTGCGGGCGCGGCCAGCGGCAGCGTCACCCCCTGAAATGGGCCGCCTGGCGGGCGGGACCATGGGCCCCCAAGGCCCGCCAAGGGCCCAGCCCCACCCGCGCCCAGGCCGCCTGCCACGCAGGCGCCACGCGGACGACATGCCCAATACTGCGCGGCACCCTCGGGGGCTGCGTCGACCGCGTCTTCTCCTGCGCCCTCACCGTCGCGCTCGTCGGCCGCAAGATACCTCCCCCATCGACCTGACAGTCGACGGAGAATGGGAAGCCGACGCGCCTCGGGCCGCTCTGCGCCGCGGGAGCGGGGAATGCGACAGGTCGAAGCAGGATCCCGACGTTCCAGTCCTCGGCCTGGGGGGCGAGCTTGCCCCGCTCGAGCAAGCATGGCTGGGCGGCCCCGCCCGCCAAGTCGAAGAACTCGATCACCTCGCCCTCCGCGCAGCTCTCGGCCAAGCTCACCACGAACGCGGGCGAGACTTTCACGCAGGCAGCATATGCGGGCATCTCTTCGTCGAGGGCCGACCGCAGCGCCACCGAGACAGAGTCTACGGAGGCCTCGCACGGGAGACAGACAGTAGGCACTACGATCAGAGGCTCCTCGAACTCGATGTCGCGGAGGTCCTCGGTGAGCCCATGGACGGCGAAGGGGCCGTCGACCTCCACGAACTTGACCCCGACGACGCGGGTTTCGCACGGTTCTGCCGCGCTGGCGGCGCGGGCTCCTGCCATTGGCAGCTCGAGGAGCCATGAGCGCAGCAGGGCGCCCCCCGTCTGTTGCAACGCACCTGCAGGCAGAATCACCTGCGTGCCTTGGCCCAGTCGAAGACCCTGACGATGGGCGGGGGGGTGGGGCCCTGCTGCTCGGAACAGAACTTGTCCATCGCCTCGGCCATTAAAGGAAACCGACGCAAACGATCACGTACGCCTGTGTACCTACCGTCCCCGAGCCTGGCCACGATCGCCTGCCACGCCATCGCTCCGACTCTGTGCAAACCCACAGTGTCCTCGCTGGAACCGGAGACGGCCTGGACCGCATAACAGTGATTGCCAGCGGCAGCGGCGGCCCAGACCACAGGTCTGGCACCTGCCGACCCGCTAGGCGGCCTGCGTCGGGTGCTCTCTGGGATGAAGACCAAGGCACGGCCTCTGGGTCCTCCGCCGCTTCAGACACGGCCTCCACGCCGCTGGGGGTGGGCATGGAGTTGGCCTCGAATCCAGGAGCAGGCTCGTGGACTGCCCACGCCCTGGCCGCGGGCCCCCCACGCATTAAGTGCGGGCGCGCCTGGCGCGCAGCGCGGGGCGGGCTCGGCCCAAGAAAGCTGCAAATCACTTCGTTCTACTATCATTACCGCTGTGCTCTCGTCATCATCCTCCTCTTGCTCCTCCAACTGCTCCTCGTCCTCCTCCTCCTCCTCATCATCATCATCACCACCATCACCACCACCACCATCACCACCACCATCATCATCATCATCAGCAGCAGCAGCAGCCATCACCACCACCACAACATTCGTCATCGTCATCATCATCATCATCATCATCATCATCATCATCATCATCATCATCAACATCACAATCATATTCAATATCACGACCATTGTCATCATCATCATTACCATAAGCAGCATCAGCATCAGCATCTCCACCATTAACATCATCATCAACAGCATCATCACCAGCATCACCGCCATCAGCACCATCCATATCATCACCACCGTCATCATCAGCATCAACAGCTGCATCATCATCATAATCATCACCATCACCATCATCGTCATAACATCATCACCATATTCAGCATCATCGTCAACACCATCATCATCAGCATCATCAGAAGTAATCACCACCACCACCACCACCACCATCATCATCAGCATCATCAGCGTCATCATCACCAGCATCATCATCACCACCATCAACATCATCAGAATTAGCATCAGCATCATCATCAGCATCATCACCCATATCATCAGCAACGTCATTATCATCATCAACATCTTCATCATTATCATCATCAGCATCATCAGCATCAGCACCACCGTCATCACCCCGATAAAAATCATTATAATCGTCATCATCATAAACAGCATCCTCACCATCATCATCATCGACATCATCAGCATCAGCATCAGCATAATCATCGTCATCATCAGCATCTTCATCATCATTTGCATCATCAGCATTACAATCATCATCGACATCATCATCATTATCAGCAGCAGTATCATCATCACCCCCATCATCATAATCATCATCATCGATATCGTCATCATCTTCGTCATCATAACATTCAGAAGTATCAGCATCATCATCCTCATCAACACCATGATCAGCATTAGCATCATCATGACCACCATCATCATCATCAGCATCAGCATCAGCATCACCATCAAAATCATCATCACCGTCATCGTCATCATCATCATCGTCATCGCGACCATCATCAACATCAGCAGCATCATCATCCTCATCCTCAGCATCACCGCTGTCACCGTCATCTTCGATATCATCGTCCTCATCATCATCAGCAGCAGCATCAGCATCAGCATCATCATCATCATCACAACCATCATTATCATCGTCATCATCATCCTCAACAGCAGCACCATCATCATCGACAACATCAGCATCATCACCATCATCGACACCATCAGCATCATCATCATCAGCAGCATCATCATCGGCATCGTCATAAGCATCAGCATAGTGATCGTCCTCATCACCATCATCACCATCATCAGCATCATCGGCATCATCAGCATCAGCATCAACATCAGCATCGTCATCAGCAACACCATCATCAGCATCGTCAACGGCATCAGCATCAGAATCATCATCATCATCATCATCATCAGCATCATCATCATCACCAGTCACATCATCATCACCAACACCACCATTATTGTCATTATCATCCTCATCATCAGCATCATCAGCATCCCAATCATCATTATCATCGACATCATCAGCAACAGCATCATCATCAGCATCATCAACATCACCAGCATCAACAGCATCATCAGCCTCAGCATCATCATCAGCATTATCATCCTTATCAGTATCATCCATATCATCATTAACGTCATCATCATAAGCAGCATCAGCATCATCACCATCACCACCACCACCACCATCATTGTCATCGCCATCTCTGTCGTCATCAGCAGCATCAGCATCATCATCACAATGATCCTCATCATCATCGTTATCATCATCCTCAGCATCAGCATCATCATAATCAGGATCATCACCATCACCACCATCATCAACATCCTCAGCATCCGCATCATCATCATCAGCACCATCAGCATCAACATTGTTATCATCATCACCACTATCACTATCACTATCACTATCATCGACATCATCATCATCATCATCAGCAGCAGCATCATCATCATCATCATCAGCATCATCATCTTCACCATCATCGTCACTATCATATCAGTATCATAAGCAGCAGCATCATCATCACCATCATCAGCATCGTCATCATCTTCAGCATCAGCAGCATCATCATCATATCATCATCATCATCATCATCATCATCATCAACATCATCATCATGTTCATCAGCATCATCACCACCACCACCCCCGTCATTATCATCATCAGCAGCATCACCCTCAGCATCATCATCATCGACATCATCAGCGTCAGCATCAGCATCATCATCAGCATAATCCGCATCATCAGAATCATCATCACCATCATCAAGATTATCAGCCTCATCATCATCATCATCGTCAACTTCATCACCATCAATATCATCAGCATCGTCAGCATCATCAGCAGCAGCATCATCACCATCATCATCATCGACATCATCAGCATCAGCACCAGCATCATCAGCATCATGTCCACCATCATCGCCATATCATCCGCTTTACAATATGCATCATCATTCTCATCAGTATCATGCTCATCAGCATCATCACCACCACCACCATCGCTATCATCGTCATGGTCATCATCAGCAGCTTCAGCAGCATCATCATCATCATCATCATCATCACCGTCATCATCATCGACATTATCAGCATCAGCATCTTTATCATCATCAGCATCAGCATCATCATCAGCATCACAACCATCATCATCATCATCATCATCATCATCATCAGCAGCATCAACATCATCAGCATCATCACCCTCATCAGCAGCAGCATCATCCTCAGCAGCAGCAGCATCATCAGCATCATCATGCCTCCTCGTCCTCCCTCCTCCCTCCTCCCTCCACCCCTCTCCTCGGCGCCAGCCCGGGGGCCTGGGTCTTGCGCGTCCACCTGCGGCTGCAGGATGCGCTCGTTGCTGCGGAGGGGGGGGGGGTCCACGGCCGCAGGGCGCAGGGCGGGAGGGGGGGGGAGGCACGGTTAGCGGTCCAGGCGGGAGCAGGTGGCCAAAGCCTTCGGCGGATTGGACTTGTCAATCAGGCGTTTATCCTCCTCCTCCTCCTCCTCCTCCTCCTCCTCCTTCTCCGCCTCCGCCTCCTCCTCCTCCACTTCCTGCTCCTCCTCCTCATCCTCCTCGACACCCTGGATGGAGCGGTGCTGCCAAATATGATGATTGTGCTGGACGTGGTGCCGCCGACAATCGGTGTCGCGATGCTGCTGGATTCGCAGCGGCTGCTGCGCATGACACTTTCGATTCCCATCGCGCTGGAGACAATGCAGACGTTCGGTGCGTGGTAGGAGGGCGAAAAATGAGGGATTCCAATGTTCGATGCCAACGCGTCGGAATGAGATAAGAAGGAGCAGCAGGAGGGAGAACGGACGAGGGGGAGAAAAGAGGTCGAAGTGAGTCTGCCTGTTCTGGCCCCCTCGGGGTTTCCGATCCCGCCTCGGGGCTTGAGACGGGGCAACGACGCCCGTCGTGATTTGTTCGCGGCGCCTGGAACTCGCGTTCCTCCTCCTTCGGTCTGACTTTCGAGCCCCAAGTCATGCCCAGGGGAGGCCGCTCTTCGAGACGACTCCAGAGTCCCTGAAAAGCTCTCGGACGAGGCGCAGCTGACGGAGAGCACCCCCAGAGCCGAAAACCCCCCGAACAACTCCTAGGAGGTCTGGGGAGGACGAGTGGGCATCTCCTCCGACGCCGCAGTTTCTCCAGTGCTTGGTCCGCAAAGCTCTCGAGCCCATCCCCAGGGCCTGCTCTTCCACCTAAGTCGCTCCGTGACAGCCTGTGGGCCAGGAAGCGGCCCACCCCCTCCAAAGGCCATGTAATAAAACAACAACAACAACAACAACAACAACAACAACAACAACAACAACAACAGCAACAACAACAACAATAACAACAACAACAACAACAACAACAACGACAACAACCACAACAACAACAACAACAACAACAACAAAATAACAACAACAAAATAACAACAACAAAATAACACCAACAAAATAACAAACGAACACGGTGAAAGCATTGGATAAGGAACCATTGGAGAAGGAATACAGGGTCTGGAGGCTTGGTCCTGGACCATGGAAAACCACCGCTGCCCTCACCAGATAATGCATCCTCCAGGGTCTGAAGCCGCCTGGGTACACTCCGTCACGAACGCCCCAACTATTCTCAGGGAAAACCATAGTTCTGCGAGGGGGGGAGCTCCACAGACATGCGACGTCCTGATTTTTTCATTACGCGGTCCCCCGAAGGCTCGACCATTTCCTCGGGACCGACTCTTCACCCTGAGTCGTTGTCTGACGGTCCTGGGGCCCGGCGAGGGCCCCCAGAGGCCGGAACGAGCGAACTACCTCCCGTCCTGATATGTTCGAGACTCGAGGGGGGGGGGACTCCGACGCGCGCTCCCCGAGGGCTACGGGCGCGCGCGCGCGGCTGCGGGGGAGCGGCGCTCCTGGCAGCGACACCAGACGCCTCCGCCTCCTGGGCCGCGCCCCCGCGGCACCAGGCTCGCGCGCACGCGCGCCCAGAGCTCCGACGCCGACCGACGCTTTTTCCGCCCGTGGGCCCCGCATGCCTCGACCGCTACCCGCGGGGACAGGCTTGCTGGCCCTGGGCGCCGTCATCTGACCGCCCCGTAGTGATGAGGATGAGGATGGTGATGATACCGAAAATTGTACTGGTGATGATGATGGAAGGAAGATGATGATGACGATGATGACGATGATGATGATGATGGTGGTGATGGTGGTGATGATGGTGATGATGGTGATGATACATGATGCTGGCGATGAGTGGTGACTACGCAGATGGAATGGTGATGATTAGAATGGCGATGATCACGGACGATGACGATGAAGAAGAATATTGATGATGATGATGATGATGATGGTGATGATGGAGATGATGATGTGGATGACACATGATGACGATGATGATTGTGATGATGATGGCGGTACTGATTATGATGGTGATGATGATGGTGGGAGGTAATGATGACGGTGGTTATGATTATGATGGCGATAATGATGACGATAACGAGACATGATGAAGATGATACTGATTGTGATGCAGGTGGCGATATAATGCAATGATGATGGTGATGATGGTAACTGGGGAAGGTAGTGATGATGGTGATGATTATGATGATGAGAAGCTAAGATGGTGATGATAAATCATGCAGGTGGTGATGATGATGTTGGTGCTGGTGATGGTAATGATGATGATTGATGATGACGCTGATGGTGATAGTGATTATGACGATGACTGGTGATGATGGCGATGCTGATGCTGATGATGATGATGGTGCTGTTGATGATGATGACGACAGATGATGATGATGACGATGCTGATGATGGTGATGATGATGATAGTCGTAATGGAAAACGATGGTGATGAGGGTGGTGATGACGACAAATGGTCAAGAAAATGGTGATGGTGATAAATGCTGATGATGATAAGTGGTGAAGGTGGTGAAGGTGGTGATCATGGTGATGATAAGGTGGTGATGATGATTATGGTGTTGATGATTATGAATGATGGAGACAGATGGTGATGATGATGCTGATGATCACGATGGTGATGATGATGATAAAAGGTGATGGTGATGGTGAGAAAGATGATGACAAATGGAAACGATGATGATGGTGATGGCGATGCTGATTCAAGATGATAATGGTGGAAATGATGACGACGCTGATGATTAACAAAGGAGACAGGGAATGATGATGATGGTGATGATGGCAGATGGTGATGAAGCTGATAATGCTGATGGTGATGATGATGGTGATCATGAGGGTAAAAGTAAGTGATGAGGTGGTGATGATGGTGATCCTGGTGATAACTGGTGGCGATGATGAAGATAGCTATGATGTGGATGATACTTGGAGACGGTGGTGATAATGGTGATGATTGTTTAAGTTCATGGTGATGATGGTGATGATGGTGATGATGATGATGCCGGTGATGGTAACGACAAATAACGATGATGCTGGTGGTGATGATGGTACATGTTGGTGATGATGGTGGTGAGGATGCTAAACGATGACAATGAAGATGAATGATGGTGCTGATGATGGTGATGATGAATGGTGGGGATGAAGTATTATGAAGATGGTTATGATGATCGGAAGAGGCAAAGGTGATGATGGTGGTGAAGATGGCGAGAACTTATGATGATGAAGATGATTATGATGATGGTGAGTAATGATAATGATGGTGATGATGAAGGTGATGATGTCAGTGATCCTTGTGGTGATGATGATGATGATGCTGGTAATGATGGTAGTGTTGGTGATGATGATGATGGCGATGATAATGATTATGATGATGATGATAAAGGTGGTGATGGGGAGAATGATGAGGATGGTAACGATGAGGATGATCACATCACGATGACAATGATGAGCATGACGTCGATGATTATGAAGGTGATGAAGCGAGTGAAGATGATGATGACAAAGATGATGATGCTGATGGTGGTAATGATGAGGATGAAGATGAGACGACGATGATGGTGATGATGATGACGATGATGGTAATGATAATATGCTCCACTGCACCGCTGCACCGTTGATGGTCCCCGGGTCCCGAGGACGGCCCACGGAAACGAAAACACACGTAAACAAAAGCATCTGGCACGACCCAAATTTGGGAAGCGCTTCCTAAGCGGCATCGCTTGGCACATTGCAGTACATTGCTTGGCATTGCCTGGCATTGCATGGCTTGGCGCTGCATTGCTTGGCGTTGCCGAGAGTTGCCTAGCATTGCTTGACGTTGCTTGGCATTGCTTGGCAATGCTAGCCATTGTCTAGCGCTGCTTGGCATTGCTAGCCATTGCTTGGCGTTGCTTGGCGTTTGCTTGTCGTTGCTTGGCATTGCATGGCATTGCTTGGCATTGCTTGGCGTTGTCTGCCATTGCGTAACATGTTTTGGCATTTCTTGGCACTGCTTGCCATTTGCTTGGCATTGCTTGGCATTGCCTGGCAGTGGCATGGCATCCCTTGGCATTGCTTTGCATTGTTTGTCCGTGTTTGGCACTGCTGGGAGTTTCCAGGCCTGCCTCCGTGTTGCTCGGGACTGCTGGGCATTGCTTGACATTGCTTGACATTGCTAGCCATTGCTTGGCATTGCTCGGCATTGCTTGGCATTGCTTGGATGCGATTGGCCATGCTTGGCACTGCTTGGCAGTACTGAGTGTTGCTTGGCGCTGCGTGGGATTGCCTCGCAATGTTTGGCATGAATTGGCTCTCCTTGGCATTGCTTGGTATTGCTTGGCACTGCTTGGCAATAATTGTTACTTGGCATTGCTTGACATTACTTGGCATCGCTTGATATTGCTTGGCATTGCTTGGCATTGCTTGGCATTGTTTGGCTTTGCTTGGCATTGCTTGGCATTGCTTGGCAATGCTTGGCATTGCATGGCGTTGCTCGGCATGGCTTGGCAGTGATTAGCATTGGCTTGGCGTTGCTTGGCATTGGTTGGCATTGCTTGGATTGCTTGACATTGCTTGGCATCGCTTGGCATTGCTTGGAAAGTATTGGAATTGGCTTGGCGTTGCCTGGCGTTGTTTGGCATTACGTGGCGTTGCGTAACATTGCTTGGCATTACTTGGCATTGCTTCGTATTACTTGGCACTGCTTGGCATTGTTTGGCATTGCTTGGCACTGCTACGCTTGGCGTTGCTCGACGTTGCCTCGCATTGCTTGGCATTGCTGCGCATTGATTGGCACTGCTGGGCATTGCATTGCTTGACTTGGCATTGCCTTGTTTGGGCTTCCTTCGCTCTGTTTGGAAGTAAGATTCACCCATGGATTGGAGTAAACCTGACCTCATCTAGCGGAGCGCACAAGGGTGCAGGGGGAGGGGGAACAGGACAATTCGAAGCAGGCTACTTCTACACACAAGGCCCGCGGCTTCTGAGAGGCAGCCTCCTTTTACGAGGCCTCCCCCCCTCACCCAGCCACCCCCTCTGCGCGTGGCCGACTCTTGGAACGACGGATTCCAGTGTCAGCGTCAGAGGCTTTAGGACAGCCGCGCCTGATCGAGGAGCATGTGGGGCGCTGAGCCTGCAAGCCCACCGTCTACGCTGATGCAAGGTGCAGCAGTTTCGGGTACGCGGGAGCGGAGGGGGAGAAAGGTAGCGGAGGGAGCGACGGAAGGCGAGGGGCTGGCGACGACGAGGGGGTCGGAGAGGCAGAGGCGAAGGGGGATGGGGAAGGGAGTCGGGGAAGAGGAGAAGGGGGAGGAGGGGCCTGCCAAGTGTCAGGAGAAACCTCCCTCCTTCTTGCCTTATTCTCCCTTCGCCTCCTTGCCACCCCCCCTCCCTCACCCTCCCTACTGTTTGAGCATACTCCGTATCAGCACCGAGTCTCGGAGCACCGCTGACAGGAGCACCGCTCTTTCGGTGTTCCGGCCAGCGCGACACCTGGCTGAGTCCAGCCAGCTGGTCGCTCTGCCGCTGCTGACCGTGCTGCTTGCCTTGCTCCCCTCCCCCAGATCCGCCCAGCCGTTTACCCTGGCCGCAAGAGCCCCTGGAAGTCGTCTTAGACTCATTGTCTTTCTCATCCCCAGACTCTCCATCTCCTCCTCCGTCCGTCCTCCTCCGTCCCGTCTATGGCTCCGCCTCCCGCTCCTCCTTTCGACGTGTCCAGTCTAGCTCCTCTCATCCCCGATTCCCCCACCTCTTCCTCATCGTCCTCCTCCTCCTCCTCCTCCACTTTCTCCTCCCCCCGCTCCTTCTCGTGACCCGCTTCCTTATCCTCCCCCCTCCCTCCCTCTCTCCCTCCACCCCTGCCCCCACCTCCCCCTCACCCTGCCTCTTCCCGTCCGAAGTCATCCTCCTCCATTCGGGCCGCGTCCACTTCGACACTCCGACCATCCTCCGTCCTCCACCCCCGCTCCACCACAGGTCCTTGCTGGGCCTCACGACCACCTTCGGCCTCCGCGCGCTGGCGGGCTCGTGCACGGGCTGGAGCGCGTCCTCGCAGCGGAGCCGGTCGACTCAGACGCACGCGCGCGCGCACGCTCGCAGGCGCGCGCGCGCGCGCGGGGATGGGTGCCCGACGGAGGTCGGAGCGGCGAGGGCAGGGAGGCACGAGGGCGCCCGCCCCCTGCTGGGGGCTCCAGAGCTGGGCCAAGACGGCGTGTTCCCCTCCTCCTCCTCCTCCTCCTCCCCCTCCTCCTCCCCCTCCTCCTTCTCCTCCTCCTCCTCCTCCTCCTCCTCCTCCTCCTCCTCCGAACGCCGACCACAGCGTCCCCACAGGGGCGGAGGTCGACCGAGGCCTCGCCCAGCGCCCACGTGCCCTCTGCGGGGCTGCTGCCCGCCGGGAGTCCCTGTGGGAGCCGATGCGAAAACCTCACCTCCGAGCGGGCCTCCCTCGCGCATGTGCTCGTCGGAAGGCCGGGCTGCGTCTCCCACCGAGGGCGCGGCCTCTCAGCCAAGGGGCGCAGGGCACCCACGAGCTTCTACATCATCGATCCATGTCAGCGCCCAGGTGGTGTGAGAGCAGGTGGCCCGGGAAGGTGATGACGAAGATGACGCACACACGGGCAGAGAAAGCCAGCCGGGGGCGACGAGCCCAAGAAGAGGAGGGGTTCTGCCCATGGGGCAGGGCGAACAAGAGGAAGGAGGGCCTTCAATTTGATCCCCACCCTTCCGTCCGCGAACAAGTTCAGCGCCTCTGGCTCGTCCGCGCGTGCGCGGATCCTCCCGCCGCTGTGCAGGCTGATGCAGCACTCGCCCTTCACCTGGAGCAAAATACCACGGAGAGCAAGGTGAGGGCATTAGGAATTCTGTCTCCACGCAAACAAGCTCATCCCCAAGCAATCCGCATCCCCTCGAGGGGGCTTAGATTAAGACATCAAGCCACGAGAAGTCACCATCACGTCTAGGGAGCTTTGAACGCCGCCGTGCAGGCCAATGGTTCGATACAGAGCCGAAGAGAAGGAGGAGGAGGAGGAGGAGAGCCGGAAGAAGAGGAGGAGGAAGAGGAGGAGGAAACCCTTAGATAAGGAATCCAGGGTCTGGAAGCCGGTGGGACATCAATGGAAGCCTGGCCATTGATACCACTGCCGCCCTCATCAGAGAAGGAACCCTCCAGGGTCTGAAGCCTCCTGGGCACACTCCTCCACGAAACCCACCACCGCACCACGGAGAGTCTGACACATTCGCGTCGTGTCGACCTCGGCGTTGGTTCCTGACGCCGTGGGGGTCGTTCAATCTTGAACGATCGGCCGTTTTCGAGACGTCAGATCGCTCAACATCGACCATCTCTGGGTCGCCAGCGGCGTTCCACGCTTCCACGCCAGCGGCGGGGGCCACCGCTGGTCGACACGGCGCGAACCTACCACGAGGGGGCATGCCTGCTCATGTTTTTGATGCCCGCGGGGCGTCGTGATGGTCACACCTGTGCTTTTTTTTTCTCCGAGGGAGCAACGAGCCACGGCGCAATGCGCCAGGCCGGGGGCAGCAGAAAGCGCAAAAAAAGTCTAAAAACAAAACAAACAAACAAAAAAGCGCGACCCCAATTGGGGGAAGCTTCCTATTGCATGGGCGCATGGTTTGGCATTGCTTGCCAGTGCTTTGAACTGCGTTGCATTGTTTTGCATTGCTTGGCGTTGCTTGCGATTGCTCGGCACTGTTTGGCTTCGATTGGCATGTCTTGGCATTAAGTGGCACAGCTTCGCATTGTGTGGCATGTCTTTGCATGTTTGGGCATCGCGTTGCATTGCTTGGCATTGCTTTGCAATGCCTGGGAACTCGAAGAACGAGAACGGGCAACGTAACAATAGAAGGCACTGGAGGCGGGGAACCCGAGGAACCGCGGAACCCGAAGAACCTCGGGGAAACGGGCAAGGTAACAATAGGAGACACAGTGAGCGGGGAACCCGAGGGACCCGAAGAACCCGAGAAACCCGAGAAACCTCCGAGCAACGGGCAAAGTAACAATGTGAGGCACCAACCTTTAACCAAGTAAGAACCCCTGGAGCGAGCTTACATGGGGGATGTCCGCTGAGCAGACCCACGGCAGGATGAAGAGGACAAGGAGGAGGAGGAGGAGGAGAAGAGGGAGGACGACGACGACTCGGTCAGTGAATATGCGTCCTCACGGGTACTTCTATTTTTACCAACTTTACTTGCCTCACGTATTTCCGCACTGACCTGCAGCCTTAAGTTCTTGCCGCCAGTTCTAAAGCGGACCTTGTTCCAGCCTGGACGCTGCAAGCATAGTACGTGATGTCCGCCCAACGTAAAAGAGGAGGAAGAGGAGGAGGAGGAGCCCATCGTAAGAGAGGTGAAGTCGTCACCGACCACGGCTAAAGACCCCGTGGCCTCCTGACCCTCTCGACGCCGTGCTCGCCAGAAGGATCAGCAGCGACGACGGAGGAAGCGCGAACAGCAGCAGCGCCGGCAGACGAGTCGGCCGAGCGGAGGGAGCAGGCGGGGGCCGCAGGGCGGGGCCCGCCTGAAGCGTACCAGAGGAGGAGGAGGAGGCGGAGGAGGCGGAGGAGGAGGAGGAGGAGGTGGAGGAGGAGGAGGAGGAGGAGGTGGAGGAGGAGGAGGAGGTGGAGGAGGAGAAGGCGGAGGAGGAGGAGGAGGAGGTGGAGAAGGAGGTGGAGGAGGAGGAGAAGGAGGAGGAGGAGGAGGAGGTGGAGGAGGAGGACACGCCGTGCCGGCGTTCTGGCTGCATGGCGCGGCACGCCTCGGCGCCGCAGGGCGCCCCCGGCCTCCGACGTCGCTGGCCCCTGGAGCGCCGGGCCCCATCCCTGGGACAAGCTGTCTGGTCGCAAGGACTCTTGCACCGGTGAGAGCACTGGGGGCCCGGTATGTCGATGCTCTCGGCGGGCGTTCTGCTGCTTGGGCCTCGACCGTAGGGCAGGCCATCAAGAGCCACCATGGGCAGGATGTTCATGGCCCTCGTCGAGGGGACGGGCCGGGTGAAGGAACCGCTGGAGGAGGAACCCAGGGTCTGGAAGCCGATGGAACTCCGATCGTGGACTGGCCATGGATATCACTGCCGCCCGCATTAGAGAAGGAGCCCTCCAGGGTCTGAAACCACTGGGCACACTCCTTAACGAACGCCCCCACCGTAAGAGAAAGCCAGGACGACGATAAAATCGGGAGAAGAAACATCGCCGTGTTCACCGTTGACAGTTGACCCATTGAGGAGAGAGAGAGAGAGAGGGAGGGAGGGAGAGAGAGAGAGAGAGAGAAAAAAAAAAAATATAAAGAGAGCGAGAAAGAGAGAGGAAGGAAAAGAGGAGCGCCAACAGCAGGAGAAGAACGAGTGTGAAGGAGGGAGGAGGAGGAGGAGGAGGAGGAGGAGGAGGAAGAGGAGAAGAAGAAGAAGAAGGGCGAAGGACGGGGAGAGGACGAGGAGTAGGAGCATGAGCAGGAGCAGCGGCAGCAGGAGCAGGAGGCACGGGGGGAAGGGGCAAGAGGAGAGGTGGAGGAGAGGGGGGCAGGCGGAGGCGGGCGCAGGAGGACGGGTGGGAGGACGGAAACGACGAGGACGGGGAGGGAGACGGGGGCAGGGGGAGCAAGGGCCAGGCCAGAAGGACCCCGCGGCGGCGGCGGCGCTAGTTTCTGACACCGAAGGGATCGCTTGACTTGGAACGGTCGCGGCTTCTGGATAGCGCTATTCCTTCGATGTCGGCCGATTCCAGGCCACTGGCGGCGTTCAGCCTTGAGCTCGCCGCCGCGGCGACTCGACCCGAACTCGCCGCACGGGTAACCGAAGCATCTTCCCCGTGCCGCCCCGCCCGATGGTCTGCGGACGGCCCACGGCATCGAGTGACGAGAACTATCCGCCACCGTGCCTCGTGCACGCTGAGGCATGGAAGAATGCCAAGGTCTGTTTGGTAGGGCTGTTGTAATCTAATTCCCTACCTAGGCTCTGCCTAGAGGGTTCTTACTTTGTTTGCTTAAAGGGGCCGGGCAGTGCAAAACGCCCTGGGCGGTTCCCCCAGTCCCCGCCCCGCGGTTCCCCAAGTTGCGCCCCATGGGTTCACCCACCTTAGCTTAGCTAAGCTAAGCTTAGCTTAGCCTAGTCTAGCTTTGCTTAGCTTAGCTTATCTCATCTTAGCTTAGCTTAGCTTAGCTTAGCTTAGCTTTGCCTAGCCTAGCTTAGCTTAGCTTAGCATAGCTGGACTTACCTTAGCTTAGCGCAGCGCAGCATAGCGCAGCGCAGCATTAGCACAGCATAGCTTAGCATAGCATAGCCAAGCATAGCATCGCATAGCATCGTATAGCTCAGCATAGCACACCATAGCATATCATAACATAGCATATCATCGCGCAGGATATCATTGCATAGCATAGCAGAGCATTGCTTAGCATAGCACAGCGCAGCATAGCATGGCATAGCATAGCACAGCATGACATAGTATATCATAGCAGATCATAGCATAGCATAGCGCAGCATAGCATAGCATAGCCTAGCCTAGCATAGCATAGCATAGCGCAGCATAGCATATCATAGCATAGCCTAGCATATCATAGCATAGCGCAGCATAGCATAGCATAGCATAGCGTAGCATAGCGCCGCATAGCATAGCATAGCATAGCATGGCGCATCATAGCATAGCATAGCATAGCCTAGCACAACACAGCGCAGCCGAGCGTAGGTGTAGATGTAGATGTAGATGTGAGTCTCGCTGTTGATGTTGATGTAGATGTAGATGCAGGTGTAGATGTACATGTAGCTGTCGGTGTTGATGTAGATGTTGCTTTCCTAAATGCTCCAACTCCTAGATAGGGTCGCACTGGGATAATAAGGACCGCCCCACCCCCTCCCGCATGGCAGCCAATCCCTGCAACACCCTTTCCACGCGTGCCCGGGCGAGGATGGAACACTTCCCACATGGCAGCTGTTGCCTGAACCCTCATTCCATGCGCGCCCGCTGGAGGATTGCACACTTCCTGCATGGCTGCCACCTCCTAGACTCCTAGACCCCTCATCACACGCGTACCCGTTCGAGGATCGTGCATTCCCCGCATTCCCAGGCGCTGCTCCCAAGCTCTCCAGGGCATCCCAAGCCACGATCCCTCGCTACAAACGATGGTTCCGCGTCCCGAGCTTCCAAGACGGCCAGCGCAGGCAACCAAGGACACCAATATGCCCAAGACGCCGCGAAGACGGCCCAAGATGCCCCCAAGGCGGCCGCATATTGCTTCAAGACGGCGCAAGATGCCTCCAAAAGGACCCAAAATAGCCACAAGAGGACGTCTGACACGGTCCGGAAAGACCAAAAATCAATAGTTTCCCGGGCTCTTGAATGATGATCGCATTCTCGCCTCTTCGGGCTGCCGTCAGCTCAAGACGGCCCAAGAGGACTCCATGATGGTCCAAGAGGCACCCAAGACGACCCCAAGACGGCGCCAACGCCAAGACGGCCCCCAGACACCCACCATACGGTCCAGAGGGCCCCAAGACGGCCCAAGACAACTCCAAGCCGGCGTAAGAGGGCCCCGGGAAAGACAAGAAGGGCCCCAAAGACTGCCTCACAGGAGGCCGAGACAACCCCAAGACGGCCCAAACCAGTTGCCTCATCAGCACCAGCATCATCATCAGCAGCAGCAGCATCATCAGCATCATCATCATCATCATCATCATCATCATCATCATCATCATCATCATCATCAGCAGCAGCAGCAGCATCATCATCATCATCATCATCATCATCATCATCATCATCAGCAGCAGCAGCAGCATCATCATCATCATCATCATCATTATCACCATCGTCACCATCATCGCCATCATCATCATAATCGTACATGATCATTATCATCGCCATCATCATCATAATCACCATCATCATCCTCATCACCATGCATAATCATCACCATCATCATCAACAACATGATCCTCATAATCATCATCACCGTCATCATTGTCACCACCATCATCCTCATCATCATCAGCATCATCATCAGCATCATCATCAGCAGCAGCATCATCATCAGCATCATCATCGGCATCATCAGCATCAGCATCAGCATGACCACCATCATCATAATCAGCCCCATCACCACCACCACCATCATAATAAGAAGAAGAAGAAGCATCATAATCAGCCCCATTACCAGCATCATCAACAGCAGCAGCAAAATCATCATCAACGTCACCACCATCAACGTCATCACCATCATAAACAGCAGCATCATCATCACCATCGCAATTGCCATCCTCATAATCAGCCTCATCACCACAGCCGTTGCCATCATCATCAACACCATTACCAGTATCATCCTCACCAGCATAACCATCGCCACGGTCGTCATCATTCACAACTAAGATCAATAATCATCATCCTCTTCTTCGTCCATAGCATCGTCATAATCGTCATCGCCATCATCATCGTCATCATCATCAGCATGAGCATCACAATGATCATCAGCATCACCATCGCCATCGTCTTCAGTATCGTCATCATCATCGCCAACATCATCATACTCAGCGTCGTCAGAGCCATCATCCTTAACATCACCATCATCATAATCATCGTCGTCATCATCGTCATCATCACCATCATCAGCATCAGCATCATCAGCCTTGCCATCGCCATCGCCGTCGTCGTCGTCGTCGTCATCATCACCGTCATCATCAGCAGCAGCATCATCACCATCAAGTTTCATCATCGTCATGTCCCCCATCATCCTCCTATTCCTCATCGTCCTCATCACGGCTCTCCCAAGCCTGGAGACACGAGGCGTCACGCGTGACAGCCTCACGCGCCCCCTCCAACTGTCGCCACCCAGACTGCTGGGCAGGCACGGTGGCGGGACTTGCCGCAGGCAGCTGGATACATATCCACCGCCCCTGGCCAGACCCACTTTGGACCCAGGAGCACTGTATATGTCTCCCTGGCCAAGCCAGGAGGGCGTACACACCGCTCCTGGGCCCAGGACGGGCCTGATCAGGGGGAGTGGATACACAGATACACCTTTGGTTTAGCGGGCGTAAAGGTGCGGAAGCGGTCAGGCGCCAGTCGGGCTAAAAGCGGGGCGCGGCGAAGCAAACATATGCAGATGCTCAAAAAGACGTACGTATACATACATATATATATATATATATATATATATATATATATATGTATATATATATACGTATATATGAGTGTGTATAAATGAATACATGTATCTATATATAATACACTCATAAGAAAATATGTATAATTCTGTGCAAACATACATATGTATATACACACAAGAAATGTACATGTAAATCGCAGTCCTGGTTGTTATGAACGCACTCAAGTAAACGAAGTCGGCACAGCGGCAAATCCCAGGGCAAACCTTGCATCTGAGGCGGACTTTGCCCTGGTGGCCAGGGCGCCCTCCCCAAGACGGAAGGCCGCGCGTCAGAGCAAACGGCGCAGCGACATGTATGTATATATGTATATATACACACACTCACACACTTATACATAATCATACACATGTATCTAAATATATGTAAATGTATACAACCTACGTATATGTAGAGTGCAGCGGCAACGGCTTCCGGAAATCCATCCGACCGATAAACCGATCAACCGATAAAAACTAATCGGTTGAACGGTTTGCAAACCGATCCACCGAAAAAAACGATATAATTTGATCGGTTTATCGGTGGATCGGTCGCTCATACGAAAAACCGATAATTTTCGTATGCGAACATAGAGGCGATTGCTGGCGCGCCCCCCTTTCTTCGTCGGTTTATCGGTTTATCGGTTTATCGGTTCATCGGTTGACTGGCTGGTCTGAGACCGCCGGGGGGGAACCTGTGGAGGCGATCCTTGTGCCGCATATCGGTTTATCGGTTTATCGGGTTATCGGCTGGTTGTCAGTCCCCCGCCACGACGACGACGGCGACGGCGACGGCGTGAGTTTTGCGTTTGGCTCTGGCGCGGACGGCGCACCCCGCTCTGGGGCGGCTCGGATTGATCAGCCTGGGTCTCTGGTGCGGACGGAGTCCCGCAGGGGTCCGAGCATCTCCCGCCGCGCGCGATGCTTTGCGCGGGTAGTGCAGGGCCTGCGAGGGTCTCAGGCGACAGTGGCCGAACCAACTTGGGGCAGGGCATATGCGAGGTCGTTGTCTCAGACGAAAGTGGCCTGAAGAGGTCAGCTATAGGCGTCTCGGAAGCCGCTGTTGCGAGGATGTCGCAGGCGAAAGTGGTCGGACCGCCATGGGGTAGGGCACCTCCGAAGTCAGAAGTGCGAGGGCGCCCCGGGCGAAAGTTGTCTGAACATCGCATCCCGGGGCAGATCGGGGGTCAGACTATTTCAAGGCTGGGCACATCCCCCCCAGGTGAACGAGGCGAGTTTTTGCGTAGGCGGAAATGGCCAGCACAATTTGGGGCAGGGCATATCAGAGGTCAGCGTTGCGAGGATGTCTCAAGATGAGGAAGAGGAAGGTCATGCTGATGATAATGATGGCGATGGCGGCAGCCGCGCGGGAGGCAGAATCTGGCGGGGCAAATTTCGGCGGGGAGCAAAATCTGGCGCGCCATTTTGCGTCGGTCTGGATCACATTGTACGAAAGGACGGACGGCGATCGGCTCCAGGAGCAGAGCCTCGACAAGACCCCACGAGGAGCAGAGCCCCGACAAGACTCCGCGAGAGGGGAGGGAGAAGGAGGAAAGGGGAGGAGGAGAGGGGAAATGCGAAACCCCTAAAGCGCAAAGAAGGAGGGGGAGGGGGAGAAAGAGCCCCCCCCCCACCCCGCCTAAGCACGGTAGAAGCCGACAACATCCTAGCCCGAAGTGCCCTGCCAGATTTCGCTTCCCGCAAGACCGCCTGCGCGCGGAGCATCTGCAAATCGCAAGTCGGCAGGGGGCAAATATACCACAGGACGGCCGGGGACAAACATACCAGAGGTTGGCTGGGGGCGAATATATCACAGGACGGCTGGCACCACCGACCGCTCTCTCCTCTGGCCACCCCTCTGGCCACCCCCCACCACCGACCACTCTCTCCTCTCCCTCGTCACCCCCCTCCAAGTCATCCACGTGCGTCCTCGACGGCGACGGCGACGATGGCAGGGAGTGACGCGCGTCGTATTTGATAGGGCGCGACACTACCCCTGCAGATGCGCCCGCCTCTCCGCGCGCGTCGGCTGGCCACGTCGGCGCGCCGACGCGCCCTTCCGAAGCTTCTTGCTCCGGTTGCGTCGGCGCGTCGCCGCCTCCTCGCGGAGCTTCGCGAGGAGCTCCTGGGAGGCCGCGTCGCCGGCCGCGTCGGCGTCGCACGGCAGCCAGATGCGCGCGGCGCCAGGCGCGCCGGCCGCGCCGCCAGCAACCTCGCCCAGCACATGCTCGGCGCCTTCGCTGCCGCGCTCGCGGGCCGCGCGCAGCAGCGCGCGGAGCAGCCCCCTTCGCCAGAGCGCGCTGATCTCACACTGCGCCCGCGGGATGCCTGGCGGCAGCAACGCGCGCTGCGCCCGCGGGAAGCCCCGCTGCGCATTCCGGGCCCCCAATGCCTCCAGCGCCTCCTCGGCGCACCGCCTCGGGCACTGGTCGTCGTCCTGGGCGCGCACGGCCCAGATGCCACCTGGCACTCCTGGGTGCTCCTCCAAGCGGCCCAGGTAATCCTGGAACTTCCCGACTGGGTCCGTGCACGCCGGAACTCCAGCCAAATAGGGCTGCCCATGGCCGTGGAGACCCCCCAAGGCCACCGCCTCCATGCGCGGCCGCCCGCGCGCCAGGAGCTCCGTGATGCAGTGAGCGCCGGCGGAAGAGCCGCGCGCGACGACGGGCCCGCCGTCGGCGAAGCTCTCAACGAAGTCCGCGAGCAGGCCCACGCTCCCGGGCACTAGATCCCCGAGGAAGCCGTGCGCAGCGTCGCTTCGACCCAGGATCCACAGCCGGTCTCGCGGCCGCAGTGGCGCGAGGAACCGAAACGGCGGCAGCCCCCAGCTCATCATGGCCTTGAGCTCCCCGGCGAACGGCGCTCTCGCGTCGCCGCCCTCGCCCCCGAGGCCGGCGAGGTAGAGCAACAGCGGCTCCTCCTCGAGCGGCCCGTTCTCAGGCGGCTCATCCGCGTCAACCCCGCAACTGGAGGGCGCCACCCTGGCGGCGAAGTAGCGCAACTCCTCGCCCGTCGCTGGACACCGCCAAACGATGGGGCCCTGGAGAAAGCCGGCGGGGCCACTCCACGGCGACGCAGCGCGCAGCAGGTGGGCCGGCGGGGGGCCGCCTGGGGGTGTCGGCCCGCGCGGCGACGCAGCGCTCGGATCAGGCTGCGCCGCCGCCTGCGGCCCCGCCCCGTCCTCGAGGTCCAGGTCGCTCGCGCGGGGGCTCGGTGGTGTCGACTCGCCGCCCCCCCCCTTGTCCTGGTGCTGCTCGGCCGGGGCAGAGGGCCCCGCGCTGCCGAGGCCTGCTGCTCGGCTGGGGCGGGGCCTGCTGCTCGGCTGGGGCGGAGGGCCCCGCGCTGCCGAGGCCGCTCCCCTTCCTTGGCTGGGGCGCGGTCGGGCCCTGCTCTCCACTCGGCTCAGGCCCCTCTCGGGCTGGCCTTCCCCTGGGGATCGAGACCTCGATGGTGATGCGGGTGGCGCCCGCAACAGGTGCGGCGGCGGGGGGCCGCCTGGGGGCCTCGGCCCGCGCTGCGACGCAGCGCGCACTAGGTGCGGCGGCGGGTGCCCGATAGGGGGCACGCTCGCGCGGCGGCGCATCCGCGCGGCCGCCCAACGAAACTGCTTGCGCCAAGACCGCAACAACAACACTCCACGAGGGCCTCTGAGTGAGTGCACTTGGAGCTGTCGCGAAGCCCTGGGAAGGGTCCCAGAGGGCTCAATCAGAACCCAGAGATCCGTCTTCGGTCGTCTTGGGTCTCTCTTAGGCTTTCCCCAGGGCCATCGGAAGAAACCAGGACGGCCCCAGGACAGCTTCAACAGGGCCGCCGGAGGGACACAATTAGGATCACCCGGGAGGCTTCTGCCAGCTGATCTTGCGGCGGGAGACCGAGAGTTATGAGGATGTCTCATGCGAAAGTGGCCTGAACAGGTCAGCTCTACGCGTCTCGGAAGCCACTGTTTCGAGGATGTCGCAGGCGACAGTGGCCAGACCGCCATGGGGCAGGGCACCTCCGAAGTCAGAGGTGCGAGGGCGTCTCAGGCGCAAGTGGCCTGAACACCGCATCTCGGGGAAGATCGGGGGTCAGACTACGTGAAGGCAGGGCGCATCACAGGTCAACGCTGCGAGTTTCTGCGCAGGCGGAACTGGCCAGCACATTTTGGGGCAGGGAAGAATATCAGAGGTCAGCGTTGCGAGGATGTCTCAGGATGAGGATGAGGAAGGTCATGCTGATGATAATGATTGCGATGGCGGCAGCCGCGCGGGAGGCAAAATCTGGCGGGGTAAATTTCGGCGGGAAGCAAGTGCGAGGATGGCTCAGGCGATGGTGGCCAGATTACTTCAACTCAAAGAATATCGGATCCCAGAATATCGGAGAGATGAGACGTGGACCCGGGGTGGGGGACCCACGCAGCCCGGCTATCACACCAAATGCCCGCCGCCATGCCCTGGTTTTCGCACCACATGCGGGCGACGAAATGCCCAGCCAGATTTCGTGTTCGACGAAGTCCTCATACGTGCCCACGTACCCCCCGAGTACTCTGAGCGCCCGAGCTGGCTTAGTCCAGTCCTTCATCGGCGTAGGCTGGAACTGGTTGTACAGCATGCCCATCGCGCAACCCATGCTGAGCCCCCCGTTGAGTTCGCCAAGGAATATGACGCGCATGTTGTTGGTCGATGCCATGGTACACATGTCGACTAGGTCGAGGTTCCCGCGCCTGCCCATGTAAGCCTGCGGGTCGATTGGTCCCGTAGTCGACACTCGTGCCACAAGAGCGTCGCCGCCCTGTAACGGCTGAAGCTCCCCGTTGGGTCCCAAATGTGATCTCATTGGCTGATAGCCTGGAATGTGGCCGAGCGTCGCCAGCACCGCCGGCGTGGCTCCTGGCACGATATGCTCAGACTGCCGACATATGCTGACAACCGTACCTCCAGGAACTTGACCTGCAATCGCTTCGACGACTAACGTTTCGTAGAAGCGGCACCTCTCCGTGTGAGTTGGTTGTCTGCCCGAGTACTTAGTCATCAGCTGCTCGAAGTATGCGAAACACTCGACCGGCGGCCACACGCACCCATGGATCAGAAGAGCCGGCTTCTCTTGGACCACATCGACGTCGCGCAACTCGAAACTGTTGAGAGGCAATATCGTGGCGCCAAGCTGTCGCAACGCTGGCCCACTATGCTGTTCCAGGAGATTTGTAGCCAAGTCCGACACGATCCAATCTACTAGTGCATATGACCCCGCCCGACTGGCGACGCCAGCCACTCTCGCCTGAATGTCAGCTGAGGCTGCCGCGCCGTCGCCCTGCATGGAACCAGGAGCCAAAAAATGGCACTACGCTGCTCGGGTCCCTGGTGCTGAGGCGGAGGACGAGGGGCCCCTCACCCCCGTCGTCCCGAGGACGCTCGGCGTCTGGGCCCTCGCCAAAAATGCCCCGCCAGATTTCGCTTCCCATAATGCCCGCCCTCTCGCCGGGGGGGGGGGCGCGGAGCTGGGACAGGAAAGGCCCTCGCCGTCGCGAGGCAGCCACCAATGAATCCACTCCCGCTGCTCCACTGCGCGAGCGTCGCGGTCAGCTCTCGCCGCCCAACTACCACAGCTCCCGCCGCGCAAACGGATTCGGGATCTGCAGCTTTCGCCGCAGCTAGGGCTACCACGCAGCTTACGCCACAGCAGAAACGGATGGTGATGATTATGATGATGTTGATGATGAAGATGATGCTGATGATGATGATGCTTTTGATGATGATGATGTTGATGATGGTGATGCTGCTGATGATGATGATCTTAAAGGTGAGGACGACGATGACAATGATGATGATGATGCTGATGATGACAATAAGGAGGAGGAGGAAAAGGAGGAGAAGCAGGGGGAGGAGCAGCAGGATGAGGAGGAGGAGG
>CAUYUJ010018566.1:176545-201115 GCA_963575745.1 Prorocentrum cordatum
CGAAAAAGAATGCCACGTTCGATGAGAAAGGATGCTTACCCCTTCGGGCCCAAGGAGACCAGGGTGTCCGACACCTACGCAGCGCCTCGTTTTGCGGCGGACAACCTTCAAAACCTCGCCGACACATGATTCAAAGTCTGGCGCGAAAGCGCAGGTATCACAGATTGCGCAGTATGACTGCTTCTCTTATGCTACTCATCCTGCTGCTGCTGTTCCTGCTGCTGTTCCTCCTCCTCCTCCTCCTCTTCCTCGTCATCCTCCTCCTCCTCCTCCTCCTCCTCCTCCTCCTCCTCCTGGTCATCCTCCTCCTCCTCCATTCTCATCATCAACATCATCACCATCATCATCATCATCATCATCATCATCATCATCATCATCATCATAACCATCATCATCAGCATCAGCATCATCATCAACATCAGCATCATCATCATCATCAACAACAACCTCGTCATTCCTCCTGTTCGTCATCGATGTTTCACGCTCCACATCCTCCTCCTCCCCCTCATCCACCACCTGCAAGCAAGTACACTTGAGGCAACGAGTGAAGAAAAACTCGCCTGAGAAGCGTGAGCCACCTTCCGTGCAAAATCTTGGGCTACCGCTGGGCCAGCCCTGTCAGTACAGCATCCTGCGCGCACACGGGGCTAGAGCTTAACCAGCTTCCCGAAAGATACGGAAGAAACTCTAGGCCAGGCAAGCGAGGAAAGGTTCCAGAATGGTCGGTACATCTGTACGAACCCTGCCTCCGTGGGTCCAAACGAGAGTCGGGCGTCCGACACCCCTGCAGGGGCTCCTTTTGCCGAGAATGTGCTTCAATGTTTTGAGCACCCGCAAGTTGTCTCGAAAGGCTGGCCCGCTGGTGCAGGGAGCACGTGCGATTGCTTCCCAGTCCGACCCACATACTGCGATAGAGTAGGTAAGTTACTGCGCCTGCAATGTTGAAGGCATGCGTGACCAGTTGGATAAACGGGACATGTGTGCCTAGTCGTCGACAGCATGGAAGATCATTGAGGATCCTCACATGCTCCATTCTCGTCGCCATCATCATCATCCACCCTACTTTGGCCTGCATCACCAATCTCATCCTGCAGTATTATCCCTCCTGCCTCATCCAACATCCTCCTCAGCCTCTTAGATTTATCCTCTTGCTCCTCCCCCTCCTCCTCCTCCTCCTCCTCCTCCTCCTCCTCCTCGTCCTCCTCATCTTCCTCCTCCTCCTCCTCCTCCTCCTCCTCCTCCTCCTCCTCCTCCTCCCCCTCCTCCCCACACCGCCCTCTTGTCAACCCCCGCGCACGCGCTCCGATGCGCAGGGGGAAGAGGAGGAGGAGGAGGAGAAGTTGAAAAAAGAAGAAGGAGACGAAGAAGCAAGAAAGACAAAGGAGATGGAAAGAGGGGGGAGAAAGGAGAGAAGGGGTCTGAACTTCCCTACAGATCCTCCTCATCCTCCCTCCTCCTCCTCCTCCTCCGCCTCCTCCTCCTCCTCCTCCTCCTCCTCCTCCTCCTCCTCTTCCTCCTCCTCCTCCTCCTCATCCCTCTCCTCCTCCTCCTCCACTCCTTCCACTTACAAAATAACTCCTCCCTGTCGCACCCCGCGGCAAGTTTTTAGGGCGGGCCAGGCGTTTCGCCTGAGACGTCCTCACCAATAATGACTCTGAAGCTTCAAATGGCAAGAGCTTCACAGATGTAGGGCGGTTTGTTTTCAATATGTGGCGCTCGCCTTAGCGCCGCGCACATTCGCCTTAGAAAATTACAAGGGTTTCACGGATTCAAGACGGGTGGTTTTCAAACTGTGGCTCTCGCCTTAGCGCCGCGTACATTCGTTTTTACAGTTGCAAGAGTTTCACGGATTGAGAGCGGGTCGTTTTCCAACTGTAGCTCTCGCCTAGGCGCGGGGCACATTCGTTTCAAACATTTGCAAGGGTTTCACGGATTGAGGGCGGGTCGTTTTCAGAATGTGGTTCTCGCCTTAGCGCCGCGCACATTCATTTCGAAAAAAATGCAAGAGTTTGACGGATTGAGGGCGAGTCGTTTTCAACATGTGGCTCTCGCATTAGCGCCACGCACATTCGTTTTCAACATGTGCAAGAAGTTTTACGGATTGAGGGCGGTTCCTTTTCGAAATGTGGCTCTCGCCTTAGCGCCGCGTACATTCGTTTTTACCATTTGCAGAGTGTCAAAGGTTGAGAGCGGGTCGTTTTCAAAATGTTGCTCTCGCCTTAGCGCCGCGCGCATTCGTTTTCAAAATTCGCAAGAGTTACACGGACTCCCATGACCAACGTACCAGGAATTGTGTCTCGGAATGATCCATGACTATGCGGGTGCAACAGGTATGTTGGCTCGCGGTGTCGAAGTCCCAAGAATGGCGTTCTGGCACGATTCCAGATCGTCAGGACGCGGCAGTCAGGTTGACCCGTAGCGTGGAAATCCCGAGAACAATGTTTGGGCATGCTTCGAGGTCTGCAGACGGTTGTCTTCCAACGAGGCAGTTCCCTCAATCTAAATGAACCGTTGTAGGGGTCTGTGAAGAGGGAGCTTGGAGGGAGGGTGAATTCCAACATCGTTGATGACTCTTGGGCTTACACTGGTCCTCCTCCTCCTCCTCCTCCTCCTCCTCCTCTTCCTCCTCCTCCTCCTTCTCCTCCTCCACCTCATCCTCCGCCTCCTCTTCCTACTCCTCTTCCTCCTCCTCTTCCTCCTCCTCCTTCCTCCTCTCTTTCCTCCTCCTACTCCATCTTGTCTCATCCTATCCTGATCTTTTGATCCTCCTCCTCCTCCGCCTCCTCATCCTCCTTTGGTCTTCCTCCCTCCTCTCCTCCCTTCCATCCTCCTCCTCTTCCTCCTCTTCTCCTCCTCTCCACCTCCTCTTACTCCTTCTCCTTCTCTATCCTCCTCGTACTCCATCTTGTATCTTCCTCATCCTCATCTTCTTCTGATCCTCCTCCTCCGATTCATCCTCTTCCGATTTCCTCCTCCTCCTCCTCCTCCTCCTCCTCCTCCTCCTCCTCCTCCTCCTCCTCCTCCTCCTCCTCCTCCTTCCCCCCCCCCCGCGCGGAATGGGACCCGCCGCGGGGTTGGGCCCGCCTCGCCGTGGTGCCGGGCGTGCCGTGCCCCTCGCTGTCCGGGTAGACCTCCAACACGCCCGCCTCGCAGGGGGGGGGAGGGCGTGGGCCCGAGCTTTCCTCACAGAGGATAGGGGTGCAGAAAGAGGAAGAGACGGAGGAGGAGGAGGAGGAGGAGGAGGAGCAGGAGGAGGAGGAGGAGGAGGAGGACCCCCTCCCCCTCCAACTTTATGGTGGTGGTGGCGGGAAACAAGGAGGAAGAGACGGAGCAAGCCTGCACGCGCACGAACTTCGGGAGCCATTTGCCCATCACGCCGCCGCCACGGACCTGAAGGACGCTCGCGTAAGCCTCGTCCACCATGGCTGCGCACCCTCCCGCACTCGCCTCTGTTGCCACGCCAGGATGGGGGGACCAAGGGGGCTGGCGAAGGGGCCACGGTCTGGTCCAGAAACAACTTGCGGGCGGCGCTTGAAGGGAGGGGAGGGCGGAGGGGGAAGAACGGAAGAGGGAGGGAGGAAGAGGGAAGAGGACAGGAGGATAGAGGAGGAAGGGGGAGGAGGGAGGCGAGAGAGCACCCAAGATTTGTTCCACCAAAGGTACGAGGGAAAGCAGAGAGGCAGAACGGAGGAGGCAGGAGGAAGGCGGAACAGCGTCAGCGACGAGGCCGGAGTTGCCCATGGCAAACGTCCCCAGCACCCCCGTGAGACGTTGAGGCTGGGGCCGCAAAACAGGATACAGGGGGGATTCGGCCCAGAACGCTTGTCCTGGAGCCACAGCACGGCAGGCCGCTGCTCGACGATGGGCGTAGAAGCGCGGGTGGGGAGGGTAAAGCCCCACACCACCGCGTGGCCCTCAGAGAAACCGCCAGGCATTCGGCCAAACGTGCCCTCTGCGATGCCGCCAGGGATGCCGACGCGCCCTCCAAGATGTGCTGGGCATAGCTTCAGGCACGGCATGATCACCCGAGCGTTGGCAATCACAGGCCCTTCTCTGGGAAGGGATCCTCGTGGGACGTGGCCTCTAGGCGAAGTAGGTTGGGGGGCTGCAGGTGGAGAAGGATGTGGAAGACCTGGAGACCGACGGCACGGTGGCCGATCCCGCTACTACCCAGGAGCGGCTCGCGACAGGTGCCCCCGAAGCGGACTGGACGGGCGCCCATGCGAGGCGCTCCAGAGGGAGCCTCCCGACATCGGTTTGCTACCATTCGTTTCAATCCTGCGCCAGCACGTGACCAGCAAATCGGCCTCCTGTGCACCAGGGCCAGAATCCCACCAGCACCCTGGGCGGAACTGGTTTAGCGGGTGTCCTCTTCCAACCCCCCAGTCTTCTCCTTCGGGGAAGAATTGATCATTATTCCCCAATAATAAACACCCCCTCCCCCACCCGATCGGCACCCAACCCATACCCAATCGGGCACCCGTGTGGGCCCTCCCCCAACATCCCTTGCAAAAACCATACTCGTACACTTTGCCTCAAAAATTGGAGCATGCGCGGGGGCCTTGCGACAATTTTGCAGTGGTTTGTGACAGGGACGGCGGGGGTGTTGGCTTGTTGCTTGCTGCGCGCAGGCCAACACACACACACACACACACACACACTCACCATCCCTTGGAAAAAATATAAAATGCATTTGTCACCAAAAATCTGGACCATGCGCGGACGCCCCGCGATCAATTTGCATTGGTTTTGACAGGGACGGCAGGGGGGAGGCAGATCGCCTCCTGTGTGCAATACCAACACCCCCAGCACATCCTACAAAAAACGCCACAACATTCACTATGCACTAAAGTCTGGGTCATGCGCGAACGCCTCGCGCTCACTTTGGATGTTGAAAGAGGATGGCGGGGGTGGCGGCACATTGCCTGCTGCGCGCCGGCCCACCATCCCTTCCAAAAGAGAGCAAGCAAACTCGTTTTGCCGGGGACGGCAGCGGGAACGGCATATTGCATGCAGCGCACAGGCCCAGCATCCGCGTCAAAAACAAATGCAAGGCGATCATGAGCGCACACCCGCACACAACAAACCCGCCGTCATTTTGCATTGGTTTTTGAAAACGACGGCGGGATGTACAACGTATTGCCCAACATGGAGCATCTGGCGCTCGTGGCGCAGCTGGCATGCGCGGCGCACCTCGCGGGGTTCGCGCACGTAGCTGGCGTATGCACTGATTCCCGATGGTTGTCGATGGCGGCCCCTGTCCATGCTGAGACCCGGGTGCTACTCATTTGCTGGGAGGGCAGGTGGGAATGAGCGAGACGGTGCCTTGTCGGTGTCTTGACCCATCCGCCCATAACCCGTACACCTGGGTCTGGAGGGGAGGGGCCGCGGATCGTGAGAGCGTCCAAGAAGGCATCGGCTAGAACGCAAAAAACAACTGATATTACTTCGGTTGTGGGCCAATTTGGGCCCATTGGGGCCTCCTCATGGGGATACTTTAGTCTTCCCCTTCTTTGTTCCAAGACGGCCCCGAGATGGCCCCCCAGGCTCCAATGAGTGCCCAAGGGGGCCCCAAAAGGCGCCCAGGGGGCCCCAAGGGGCCCCCAAGGGATTCCCAAGAGGCCCCCAGGAGACCCCGCGAGGCCCCAAGAGTTCCCTCGAGGCACCCAAAACGATCCAAGAGGCCCGGACCGCCAAGAGGCCCCCAAGACGCCCCAACAGTAGTCCAAGAAGATCTTCAGAGCCATCCGAAGAGACCCCGAGCGGCATCCAAGAGGCCTCTGGCCTTTCTGCTCGCACTCCTCCTTTTCGTCATCCTCCTCTTCCTCCTCCTCCTCCTCGTCCTCCTCCTCTTCCTCTCCTCCTCCTCCTCCACCCTCCTCCTCCTCCTCCTCCTCCTCCTCCTCTTCCTCCTCCCCTCGTCCTCTCCTCCTCCTCCTCCTCCTCCTCCTCCTCCTCCCTCCTTCCCCTCCTTCCTCCTCCTCCTCTTCCTCCTCCTCCTCCTTCCCTCCTCCTCCTCCTCCACCTCCTCTCCTCCTCCCCTCCTCATCCTCCTCCCTTCTTCTCTCTCCTCCTCCTCCTCCTCCTCCTCCTCCTCCTCCTTCTCCTCCTCTTCCTCCGCCTTCTCCTCCTCCTCTATTCCTTGTTTTTTCCTTATAACCTGTCGCACACCGAGGCCGGTCGAAAGGGCGGGCCGGCCGTTTCGCCTCAGACTTGTGACCCCGATGCTGAATTATCTTGGCGAAAGACGCAACCGTACGCAAGTGTGAGAACCGCAGGGCAGGCGGGACGACGCAAGGGGAATCCCCAATGGGGCCACGAACCGTGCGAGGGGTACGCCAAAATGGCGTGGGGCTGCCATGCGAACCCTGCCACTAGGGCCTTCGGTGGAGCTCCCTATGGGGCCACGAACCGTGTGAGGGATGCGCCACAATACGGCTGGGCCACCTCGCTAACCCTGCCATTGGGGCCTTCGGTGGGGCTCTCTGTGGGGCCACGAACCGCGTGAGGGGTGCGCCAACAGGAGGCGGGGCCGCCATGCGAACCCTGCCACTGCGGCCTTCGGTGGAGCTCCCTATGGGGCCACGAACCGTGTGAGGGGCGCGCCAACATGAAGCGAGGCCGCCATGCGAACCCTGCCGCCGGGGCCTTCGGTGGAGCCCCCTAGGGGCCACGAACCGTGTGAGGGGTGCGCCAACATGAGGCGAGGCCGCCATGCGAACCCTGCCACTGGGGCGTTCGGTGAAACTTCCTATGGGGCCACGAACCGTGTGAGGGATGCCCCGCTATGGCGCGGGGCCGCAGTGCGAACCCTGCCATTGGGGCCTTCGGTGGCGCTCCTTGTGGGGCCACGAACTGTGTAAGGGGTGCGCCAAAATGGGGCGGGGCCGCCATGCGAACCCTGCCATTGGGGCCTTCGGTGGAGCTCCCTGCCAACATGCGGGGCCGCCATGCGAACCCTGCCGTTGGGGCATTCGGTGGAGCTCCCTATGGGGCCACGAACCGTGTGAGGGGCGCGCCAAAAACTGCGCGGGGCCGCCATGCGAACCCTGCCACTGGGACCTTCGGTGGAGCTCCCTGGCGCCACGAACCGTGTAAGGGGTGCGCCAGAATCAACGGGGCCGCCATGCGAACCCTGCCACGGGGGCCTTCGGTGGAGCTCTCTGCGGGGCCACGAACCGTGTAAGGGGTGCGCCAAAACGCGGGGCCGCAGTGCGAACCCTGCCACTGGAGTCTTTGGTGGAGCTCCCTTTGGGGCCACGAAACGCTGCACTGTGTAGGGGAGGAGGAGGAGCGAACGACGCGCTGAAGGGGGCGCGTGTCCGCGGGTTAGAGGCGCAGCGGGCCCGCGCCGCCCACGAGGCGCCGAGGCAGCCTCAGGACGCGACGGGCGGCTGCGACCACCTCCTTGTGGTACGTGAGCTCGTCGTGGGTGGCGGGCGCGCCCAGCCCGGCGTGCACCCGCATGATGCTGTACGTGCGGAAGGTCACAGCCATGCGAGCGATGGCGCGCTTCGGGTGGTCGTCGATGTTGTCGCTCTCCTGGAGCGCGAGCCGTGTGAGGATATCACCAGCAGGTTGTCCCCGAGGCTGAGCCAGTAGCGCCCACATTCGCGGGCAAGTAACGTAGTGGTTGATGTCGTCCGTGTTCTTGATCTGCGAGTCTTTGTCGCAGCCGAACAGGCAGTTCTTCTGGTGGGAGTTGACGCGCACGCGGTGCGATGTCGTCCACGCTCCAGACAAGGTCTTGACCACGGGCCAGAAGAGCGAGGCCGTGGAGTTCGCCAGGTGGGGCCGCAGGTCGCGCCAGCCGTGCTCAACACTCGCAGGGAGAGCAGCACGTCCAAGAAGTCCGTCACGGTCGGACGTATCGGAGCCCATCATGATGTCACTGGCGGAGTAGATGCGAGGTGTGGAGGTGGCCGCAGTGGTAGACTGAATGCCGTCGTCTTCCTGCGGGATGTTCGGGTTGGTGGCGCGTTCCTGTTCGATCCAGCGACGGCGGGCGCGGTGTTCAGCAGCTTCATCAGCAAATTATCGATGAGCGTTGGTCGGCATGTGCTCGGTGGTGTAGATCTGTAGGCGGTGGTTGCGAGGTCGATCAGCTCGATGCAATGCACCGTAACATATCTCCTTCGCCATGTCACGGCGAGCATTGGCTGACCCGTACTGGTCATCGAGGCAGAAGTGCGCATTGAACTGGGTGCGGTGTAGAACAGCTGTGATGCACGGGACGCACCAGTCCATCCAGTCGTTGAAGTTGTCCATATCGCGGCCGAAGAACACGCTGGGCATCCATATTGCTGCCCATGCTTCTGCACGTTCATTCAGGTAATTCATGGAGACATGGTTGTCGTTCCCATTCGGCTGCTCGGTCGTGGCAGGTGCCATCTGAGGTCCACTCTCAACAGGAAGTAGAGGGAACAAGGCGCGGAGACGGTGATGGATAGTCTTGTGGAAGGAGTCGCGGTACAGCTGGCGTTGTAGTTCCCGTAGGTATGCTTGTTGTGGAGAGGTGCGTGAAGTGGCACTCGAAGTAGCACCATTCGAAGCTATGAATCCAGCTTGTCTCTGATGAGATCCGCCAGTCCTGTCACGACTGGGCGTGCGAAGGCCACCAGCCCTGTCACGGCGCGGTGCCTGGCGGGCTCCAGTCCTGTCACGACTGTGTGTGTACAGTTCCTCCGCCTTGTTACGACGGGATGCCATGATAGCGTGTCGTCCAGCAGCAGCAGCTTGCGCATGTGCTCGTTGAAGTATCTGGGCGGCACGCACCGTAGATCCTGTGGATCGCGTGAGAATCTTGAATATGGATCCTTTGCCCGTCGCGATCAGCTTGTTGTGCAGTATGTCGTCGAATCGCTGCACGATGGAAGTGGCGTCACTCCAGCATGAAGCATACCATTTTCCAACAACTACATCTCGTAGCGGGAGAAGTTCTTCAGCATGGGCACGGAATGTGTGAAGCAGTGGCTGCCAGCCAGAGATGGTAGTCGTGGAGGCGCGCCACATCGTTGCTGCGAGAAGCGTTTCAATACCCTGCGGGATCGTGGCGGACGCCCATAGCGTGAACGACAGGATGTCCATCTTCGTGAAGCTCGAGGGGGCAGCACGGATCAGCTTGTGGAGCCCGTGAATCTCCTTGGACAGGAATGCTGGGGAAGGCGGATAGAGCTGGCCGGCGTGCGAGAGGCATGTGATGGCAGCGGAGTTGTACATCTTGATGCACTGCTGGATGGGAGCGTAGGAGTCGCACAGGATCTGGATGCGCTCCCACCACTTGTTGGCAGGACCTTGCCATTGATGGTCGAGAGAAGCACCAGGGCCGATGTACACTCCGAGGTAGCGCGCAAAGCTCTTGATGAAGAAATCTTGCCACGGCTCGTAGAGCTGGGTCAGGATGGCACGCATGCTCGCGGTGATCTCGGGCGTTGGCAGGGACCAGGTGGGAACGAGGACGCATTGCTTCGGTTGAAGGCGGAGTCCAGCGTGATGATGTGCAGCTTGCAAGTGTGGCAATAGAGCGCAAAGATCCCGAAGAGCAGCAAGAACTATACCCAGGTCGTCGGCGCATGCGCCGAGCAGGCCTCTACCCAGAGCAGTAAGTTCCATCTTGAGGCCCTTGATGATGGGATCGAAGACTAGCGCCCGGAGCGTGCCGCTCAAGGGGCATCCTTGCGCAACCCCAGATTCTGCTAGAAGTAGCGGTCGACGAGTACCACCTAAGTCGAGGAAAGCAAGTGGCATGTTGTAGCAGCATTGCAAGAGGTTGAGAAAGACGCCGTGGATGCCCCATCGCCTTAGAGTAGCCCACAACCACGCGTGCGAGAGGCTCGGGAACGCTGCGGCAATGTCCATGCTGGCGAAGCAGGGCATCATGCTGGGGGTTTCGCTGTTGATGCTGGTAATACGGGCGATGGTGTCCACCTTGACAATGTTGGAAAGAAATTGACGCCACTGACAAAACCTTGTTGTTCTTCCTCGGTATCCGACGCCACGGAGCTGAGGATGCGGTTCGTCGCGGAGGCGATGATCTTGATGTCACTGTTCTTCATGGCGAGGGGGCGTAGACAGTCAGGACTGCGAGAACACTCGTAGTTTCCCATGGGCTCATCACCCTTGGGGAGCATGGCCATGAGCGCGTAGTTCAGGTCGTGTGGGATCGGTCCACCGTGAGCAATGGAGTGGAGGAGTGTGTGTAGGGGAGGAGGAGGAGGAGGAGGAGGAGGAGAACGCGGGGACCGTTAGTTCAAAACGAAGACCCAACACCACAGATGGTTGGGAAAAACCGACAACCACTTCAGACAAGTGGAGGGCGGGTCGCTTGGAACCAGTACGAGCAGCGAGGGGCATCGAACGCGGGCGACGTGCAGCGAGCGGCGACTGCAGTCCCTAACGGGCTGGTCGGGCGGGCAGGCCCAAACGGGCGGGTCGAGCGGGCGGGTCGTTGAAGCATAAATTCTGCTTGAACCGCCAGGCAATATGTAGCGGGAGCGCGGTTCCTGAGTGTCGAGGAGCGGCATCTGAATAAATTGTGAAGAAATATCCGGCGGGAGGGAGCCGCGACTCGGTGGTAAGTTGCGAGGAAATTCCCAGCGAGAGCGCGATTCTTCAATAAATTGTGGGAAAAAACACACACCAAAAAAACAAAAAACAAAAAACAAAAAAAAAACAAAAAAAAAAAAAAAAAATAAAAAAAAAAAAAAAAAAAAAAAAAAAAAAAACGGGAGCCGCGATCCGGTGGTAAGTTGCAAGGTAGTCCCAAGCGAGAGCGCGGCTCTTCAACAAATTGTGGAGGAATATCAGGCGGGAGCCGCTGTTGTTGTCCGGGGGCCCAACGACACAGTTGGACCCTCAAGACATTCCCTTTAAAAAATAGGGTGCGAACCCCGGGAAGGGCACTTCAATCGAAAAAACATTGTGCACCGGACGAGGGGATCAACAATAATGACTTTTCATACATGAACATTCAACAACAACAACAACAACAACAACAACAACAACAACAACAACAACAACAACAACAACAACAACAACAACAACAACAAAAAAAACAACAAAAACAACAAAAACAAAAACAAAAACAAAAACAACAACAACAACAAAAACAACAAGAAGAACAACAACAACAACAACAACAACAACAACAACAACAACCACAACAACAACAACAACAACGACAACAATAATAAGTTCAAGACCTTTCGCCCTTATATGCTCGAGTGTCCAATAACACGTATTTCCCAAACCCTCGATACCCGCCCTCTTCATCTTCGATCGAACCCATTTTGGGGGGTATACCTTTCTTCCATGAAGGCCGGGCCCCGGCAAGCGGCGGGGCGGCCGCGGACCGTCGGCCTGGCCAGCGGCAGCGCTGATCGGCGGGGCGGCCGCGGACCGTCGACCCGACCCCAAGAGGGACGGACAGGGGACCGACGACGACGACGACGACGACGACGACGACGACGACGACGACGACGTCGAAAACGACGGCGACGACGACGACGACGGCGACGACGAGCGAAAGCGAGAGCGAGAGAGAACGACAGCAGGGCCACGAAGGGCACGAAGTAGGCCACGAAGGGCGACAGCGGGGATACGAAGGGAATGCGTATGGGGCCACGAAGAGCGCGAACGAGCGGGGACCACGAAGTGCAGATAATGCGGGGCCACAGAAGACAACTATGGGGCCACTGAGGGTAGCAACTGGGCCACGTAGGACAGTGAGGGGGGCACAAATGGCGACAGCGGGGCCGCGAAGGGCATGCACATGGGGCCACAACGGGCGCGACTCCTGGGTGCCTGGGTGTCGGGAGCGCGGCGCTTGGGCAAATTGCAGGAAATTCCCACGCAACGCCATTCTTTCGTAAAATGCAAACAAGTCTCCAGCGAGAGCGCGCCTCCAGAGCGCTGGGAGAACGATTCCTGAATAAATGGCAAGGAAGTCCCAAGCGAAAGCGCGACTCCTGAATAAAATGCAAGGAAGTCTCGGGCGGGAGCGGGGGTCCTGGCTAAATTGTGAGGAAGTCTCAAGCGGGAGCCGTTGCTGTTGTAACCCGAAGGCCAGGGGCCCAGTTTGAGCATCAAGAGTTTTCCTGACAAAAACCAAGGTGCGAGCGTCGAGGGGCATACTTTGATTGAGAAAAAAATATGCACCGGCGGGGGTGGATCAACAATAATTATTATTGGAAAGTGAGACTTCAACAACAACAACAACAACAACAACAACAACAACAACAACAACAACAACAACAACAACAGCAACAGCAAGAACAAGAACAACAACAACAACAACAACAACAACAACAACAATCACTTTACCCGAACGCTCAGTGTTCTCACCAGTGCCAGGGTTTTCATGCGACGCCAGCCAATACCCCCACTTTGTGGGGGGGCAGTGCAAGCTCTACCAAATATCCACACGACTCTTCGCCACCACCCACACCCAGCTTCCCGCCCTATGACGTTCGGACACTTCACTTCGTGGCCTGCGGACGACCGTGGCTACTACACTGGCGTGGAGTACACACCCACAGAAGTTGTTAGGACAGCGCGCGCGGGTGGAAATTTTGAAAAGTCGTGCAGCTGTTTTTCGAGGACCTACGGTGCGATTCGTGTGATTTTATGATGCGCGGTGCTAAAATTCTTAAGAACCCAATGGTTTTTGGAGATTTCGGCGTGCGCGCGCGAAGAAAAAACGAATGTGTCCCGCATGGTATTATTTGACAGGGATGATGGCCCTGGCAGGTGCGCAACCGTTGTCGCAGAAGTTCGAAAAAGTTGCTCGCAAAAGCCCGTTTGACAGAAATGTTTAAAAAGTGTTGGGTTTCCTACGAATCCGCAAGAGCGCGCGGGATGAGATTTTGACATTTTTTTGTTGAAAAACCATTGGTTTTTGGATGTTTTTATGTTGAAATCGCTCCGAACACTAAGCTTTTGGAAGGATTTCGTCTTGCGCGCGCGAATGTCCACTTTACCTTATTTTTTGCAAGGGATTCTTGAAATTTGATTATATTAGAACAAGAAATGTCATTTTATAGTGTTTTTTGCAAGGGAAAGCGGGGGGGAACAAAACAACCGGATCTTGATCACATCGAATTACCTGAGGCTTCCTCACGAAAATGATGAAAATGTAGCTGCGGCCTAGGCGGCGCAGGGGGGCCGTGCACCAGGGGTCCCAACAATAATTATTCTTTAGAATTAATAATGTTCAACAACAACCATAATCACAACAACCACAACAACCACAACAACAACAACAACTACAACTACAACAACGACAACGACAACAACGACAACAACGACAACAACAATAATAACAACAACGTCAACAACAACAGCAGCAACAACAACATCAACAACAACAACAACGCAAGGACACTCTCTCAGGCCACCCCGGCGGGGCCCGTGGGTGTGTCCTCGCCCCCGGGGCGAGCGCACTGCCCCAGGCCACACGTTGCAGTTGTTGCCCCGGGGGGGGGGGGGAGCAACGCGCAACACCTCTGTCATACGCGAACGTAAATCTATATGTGTTTCCGAATCTCCGTTGGCTCCCTTACTGTTCCCCGCGCACTCCTGTGTCCGAAAACCATCCACGCGCCAGCGAGGCCAGCTCCTCCTCCTCATAGGACTCCTATGGAATCGCGCAGGACCCTGTAAGGATCCTATAGGATCCCTATAGGACTCCTATGGAATCGTGCCGGACCCTGTAAGGATCCTACAGGATCCCTCTAAGGTTCCTATGGAAACGTGCAGGACCGTGTAAGGATCCTATAGGATCCCTCCAGGGTTCCGATGGAATCGTGCAGAACCCTGTAAGGATCCTGCGGAATCCCTCTAGGGTTCCTATAGAATCGTGCAGGGCCCTGTAAGGATCCTATGGGATCCCTCCAGGGTTCCGATGGAATCGTGCAGGACCCTGTAAGGATCCTAGAGGATCCCTCTACGGTTCCTGTGGAATCGTGCAGGACCCTGTAAGGATCCTATGGGATCCCTCCAGGGTTCCGATGGAATCGTGCAGGACCCTGTAAGGATTTTATGGGATCCCTCTACGGTTCCTATGGAATCGTGCAGGACCCTGTAAGGATCCTATAGGTTCCTCCTCTATAGGACTCCTATGGAATCGTGCAGGACCTTGTAAGGTTCCTATAGGATCCCTCTAGGGTTCCTATGGAATCGTGCAGGACCCTGTAGGATCCTATAGGATCCCTATAGGATTCCTATGGAACCGTACAGGACCCTGTAAGGATCCTATAGGATCCCTACAGGATTCCTATGGAATCGTGCAGGCTCCTGTAAGGATCCTATAAGATCCCCATAGGGTTCCGATGGAATCCTGCAGGGCCCTGTGAGGATCCTATCGGACCCTTATGAAGGTTCCGATGGAATCCTGTAAGCCCCTGTAAGGATCCTACAGGATCCCTCTAGGTTTCCGATGGAATCGTCCAGGACCTTGTAAGGATCCTATAGGATCCCTCCAGGATTCCGATGGAATCGTGCAGGACCCTGTAAGGATCCTATAGGATCCCTCTAGGGTTCTTATGGAATCGTGCAGGGCCCTGTAAGGATCCTATATGATCCCTATAGGCTTTCCATAGAATCGTGCAGGACCCTGTCAGGATCCTAGAGGATCCCTATAAGGTTCCAATGGGAACCTGTTGGGCCCTGTCAGGATCCTAGAGGATCCCTCTAGGGTTCCGATGGAATCGTGCAGGACCCTGTAAGGATCCTATAGGATCCCTCTAGGGTTTCTATGGAAACGTGGGGGACCCTGTAAGGATCTGATGGGATCCCTCTACGTATCCGATGGGATCGTGCAAGACCCTGTAAGGATCCTATAGGATCCTCCTTATAGGACTCCGATGGAATCATGCAGGCTCCTGTAAGGATGCTATAGGATCCCTCCAGGGTTCCTATGGAATCATGCAGGACCCTGCACGGACCCTATAGGATCCCTAATAAGCTAATAAGGTTTCCTATGGAACCGTGCAGGACCCTGTAAGGATCCTATAGGATCCCTCTAGGGTTCCTATAGAATCGTGCAGGACCCTGTAAGGATCCTACAGGATCCCTATAGAGTTCCGATGGAATCCTGCAGGGCCCTGTGAGGATCCTATCGGATCCCTATAGGGTTCCGATGGAATCCTGTAGGACCCTGTAAGGATCCTATAAGACCCCTATAGGATTCCTATGGAACCGTGCAGGACCCTGTACGGATCCTATGAAATCCCTATAGGGTTCCTATGGGATCGTGCAGGACCCTGTAAGGACCCTATAAGATCCTTATGAGGTTCCTATGGAATCGTGCAGGGCCCTGTAAGGATCCTATAGGATCCCTCGAGGGTTCCGATGGAAACCTGTTGGAACCTGTAAGGATCCTATAGGATCCCTCTAGGGTTCCTGTGGAATCGCGCAGGACCCTGTAAGGATCCTACAGGATCCCTCTAGGTTTCCGATGGAATCGTGCAGGACCCTGTAAGGATCCTATAGGATCCCTCTAGGGTTCCTATGGAAACGTGCAGGACCCTGTAAGGATCCTATGGGATCCCTATAGGGTGTTCCTATGGAATCGTGCAGGGCCCTGTAAGGATCCTATAGGTTCCTCCTTATAGGACTCCGATGGAATCGTGCAGGACCCCGTAAGGATACCATGTTCTCCTCCTCTATAGGACTCCTATGGAATCGTGCAGGACCTTGTAAGGTTCCTATAGGATCCCTATAGGATTCCGATGGAACCGTGCAGGACCCTGTAAGGATCCTATAGGCTCCCTCTACGTTCCCGATGGAATCGTGCAGGACCCTGCAGAGGGGTGTGCCACAATGATCCTCGAGAGGGGTGTGCCATAATGAAGCCTCTGAGGAGCTCTCTGTGGAGCCAGGGCCACGATCCTCGAGAGGGGTGTGCCATAATGAAGCCTCGGTGGAGCTCCCTGTGGGGCCAGGGCCACGATCCGTGGGAGGGGCGCGCCGAAATCAAACTTCGGTGGAGCTCCCTGTGGGGCCAGGGCCACGATCCTCGAGAGTGGTGTGCCGAATGGAGCCTCGCTGGAGCCCCCTGTGGGGCCAGGGCCACGATCCGTGAGAGGGGTGCGCCGAAACCAAGCTTCGGTGGAGCGCACTGAGCCACGATCCTCGAGAGGGGTGTGCCCAAATCAAACCTCGGTGGAGCTCCCTGTGGGGCCAGGGCCACGATCCGTGAGAGGGGTGCGCCCTTTGGGGCCTGCATGGGGGTCCGCAGCAGTCCCGAAAGGACCTGCCGAGCAACGCCGCCGGGCCCTGCAGACCCCCGCAGCGGCCTGGCGAGGCCTCGTGGCGTTGCTCGGACCAGAGGCCCTGCAGGGCCCGTGCGTGGCCCCGTGGTGTTGCTCGGGGGGGGGTCGAGCAACGGGCCTCCAGTAGTGTCCTCGCGAACAACAACAACAACAACAACAACAACAACAACAACAACAACAACAACAACAACAACAACAACAACAGCAACAACAACAACAACAACAACCACCACAACACCAACAACAACAACAACAACAGCAGCAGCAGCAACAACAACAACAACAACCACAACCACAACCACAACCATAACAACAAAAACAGCAATAATCATTGTAAGACTGTTCGCTCTTATCTGCTCGCGTGTCATTCAATATGCATATCCCAAACCCTGGATACCCGCCTTCTTCGTCTTCGTTGGGGGGTATATTCATTCCCTGCCACGCGTGGTTGGTGAAGCCCTTAAAAGCGAAGGGCAACAGATAACGGGGGACAATGAGGACGAAGGGATCGGAGGAAGGGAGGGGAAGGGCAAGAAGGAGGGAGGACGATGATTTGCGCTGCGAGTGGCGATTCAGCTTTCGCCAGGGCTTGCGAAAGCAACTCCAACACAAGTCAACAATCAGTTTCGCTACGGGCCACGCCATAAACAACGCCACGTACCACCCCCTTGAAGGAACATATCGTGGGTACCCCCACGGGGGGGGCGCACAGCTGCGAACAGGTGTCTGACTCAGATTTCGCAGAAGGCCCCCCCCCCAAAAAAAAAGCGGGATGTTGGGAGAGCGGGGCGGAAGGATAGCGAGAACTGCAACCGCGTCGAGAGGAGCGCGGGGATGTGGAGTGGATAGGGATGGAGTGGATAGGGATGGAGTGGACAAGAATAGGTTCCCAGGAGGAGGAGCGGCAAGGAGTGGAGAAGAGGAACCGGGAGGAGTGCGGAAGAGCGGGGGGGGCGCGCGCGGAGGAGGGGCTGGGAATAATTTGGGGGGACTGCGGAATGCGATCTGGCAGGGGTGGAGATTGATGGGGTGGGACGGGGTGGCCTGGGGGGGAGTGGGCGGAATGCGAAGAACTGAGGAATAGCACAATGGAGTACGAGCGAAATGAAAAGGAAGTGAAAGGGAAAGAGTAAAGAAGACTGGGGAAGAACCTTGAAAAGTAGGGGCAGGTGGATACGAGCGGAGACTGGTGCGGAAACAACGCGCGGGGGGATTGGAAGGCACCCGAAGGCCTCCTATGACTTCTGGGGGGCCTCGGGAGGGCCCCGATGACCACCGAGCAATTCCAGAGGCTCCGAAAACCTGTCGGAACGCCCCGGGGGCCTCGTCCAGGGAGGCCTTCATTCGAAGCCTGCAAAAGACCCTGGGCCAGTGGAACACGCGCGTCTCAAACGCCGGCAAAACGGGCCCCGGCAAGCGGCGGACCGTCGGCCTGGCCAGTGGCAACGCGGGCGATGCACACACACACACACACACACACACACACACACACACACGCGCGAGGCAACCCGACCCCAAGATGGACAGACAGCGGGCTCACCACGACGACGACGACGACGACCACGACGAGAGGAGCGAGGAGGAGGAGGAGGAGGAGGAGGAGGAGGAGGAGGAGGCGGAGGAGGAGGAGGGAGGGAGGGAGGGAGGGAGGGAGGGAGGGAGGGAGGGAGGGAAGGAGGGAATGAAGGAAGGAGGGAAAAAGGGAAAGAGGAGAGGGAGGAAGGGAAGGAGAAGGAGGAAGGGAGCAGCGACGGGGCCGCTGAGGGCAGAAACGGGGCCACGAAGGGCGGAGAGGGGACCACGAAGGGCGACAGCGGGGCCACGAAGGGCTTGCACATGGGGCCACGACTGGCGCGAACGAGCGGGGGCCACGAAGGGCATTCGTGTATTGGGCCCACAAAGGGCGACAGCGGGGCCACTGAGGGCAGCAAAGGGGCCACGAAGGGCAGCGAGAGAGCCACGAAGGGCGACAGCGGGGCTACGAAGGGCAGGCGCATGGGGCCACGACGGGCGACTGCGAGCAGGAGCCACGAGGGGCATATAACGCGGGGCCACAGTGGGCAGCGACGGGGCCACTGAGGGCAGCAACGGGGCCACGAAGGGCAGCGAGGGAAGGCGACCGCGGAACCAGCACGGGCAGCGAGGGGCATCGACGGCGGGCGACGGGCAGCGAGCGGCGACTGCAGACCCTAACGGGCTGGTCGGGCAAGCAAGGCCCAGACGGGCGGGTCGAGCGGGCGGGTCGTTGAAGCATAAATTCTGCTTGAACCGCGAAGCAATATGTAGCGGGAGCGCGATTCCCGAGTGTCGAAGAGCAGCATCTGAATAATTTGTGTGGAAGTATCAGGCGGGAGCCGCGATTCGGAGGTAACTTGAAAATCCCCAGCGAGAGCGTGATTCTTCAATAAATAATGACGAAGTATCAAGCGGAAACACGATTCTTCAATAAACTGTAAGGATAAAGCAAGCGGGAGCCGTTGTTGCTGCTGTAAACCGAGGCCCACGACACAGTTTGACCCTCAAAACTTTCCCTGGTAAAAAACAGGGTGCGAGGCCCGGGAAGGGCACTTCAATCGGAAAAAAAATGTGCACCGGACGTGGGGGCAACAACAATTATTCTTCAGAAATCAACGATGACAACATCAACAACAACAACAAAAATGATAATAATAATTCTAAGGCTGTTCGCCCTCACAGGCTCGAGTGTCCAATAACGCGTATTTCCAAAACCCTCGGCGGGGCGGCCGCGGACCGTCGACCCGACGCCAAGAGAAACGCACAGGGGACCGACCACGACCACGACGACGACGACGACGACGACGACGACCACGACGACGACGACGACGACGACGACGACGACGACGACGTCGAAGACGACGGCGACGACGACGACGACGACGACGACGACGACGACGACGGCGACGACGAGCGAAAGCGAGAGCGAGAGAGAACGACAGCAGGGCCGCGAAGGGCACGAAGTAGGCCACGAAGGGCGACAGCGGGGACACGAAGGGAATGCGTATGGGGCCACGAAGAGCGCGAACTAGCGGGGACCACGAAGTGCAGATAATGCGGGGCCACAGAAGGCAACTATGGGGCCACTGGGGGTAGCAACTGGGTCACGTAGGACAATGAGGGGGACACAAATGGCGACAGCGGGGCCACGAAGGGCATGCACATGGGGTCACAACGGGCGCGACTCCTGGGTGCCTGGGTGTCGGGAGCGCGGCGCTTGGGCAAATTGCAGGAAATTCCAACGCAAGGCCATTTGTCAGTAAGTTGTAAGCAAGTCTCCAGCGAGAGCGCGACTCCAGAGCGCCGGGAGGGCGATTCCTGAATAAATCGCAAGGAAGTCCCAACGAGAGCGCGACTCCTGAATAAAATGCAAGGAAGTCTCGGGCGGGAGCGGAGGTCCTGGCTAAATTGTAAGGAAGTCTCCAGCGGGAGCCCTTGTTGTTGTAACCCGGGGGCCAGGGGCCAAGTTTGAGCATCAAGATGTTCCCGGTGAAAAAACAGGGCGCGAGCGTGGAGGGGCACACTTTGATTGAGAAAAACAATATGCACCGGTGGGGGGGTCAACAATAATTGCTCTTCAGGAGTAAGTCAACAACAACAACAACAACAACAACAAGAACAAGAACAAGAACAACAACAACGACGATGACGGCGACAACGACAACAACAACAACAACAACAACAACAACAACAACAACAACGACGACAACAACAACAACAACAGCAACAAGCTTAAGACTGTTCGCCCTTAGATGCTCGAGTGTCCTATAACGCGTATTTCCCAACCCCTCGATACCCGCCCTCTTCGTCTTCGATCAAAACCTTTTGGGGGGGGGAAACTTTTCTTCCCTGCAGGCCGGGCCCCGGCAAGCGGCGGGGCGGCCGCGGACCATCGGCCTGGCCAGCGGCAGCGCTGATCGGCGGGGCGGCCGCGGACCGTCGACCCGACGCCAAAAGAAACGGACAGGGGACCGACCTCGACCATGACGACGACGACGACGACGACCACGACGACGACGACGACGACGACGACGACGACGACGACGACGACGTCGACGTCGAAGACGACGGCGACGACGACGACGACGACGACGACGACGACGACGACGACGGCGGCGACGACGAGCGAAAGCGAGAGCGAGAGAGAACGACAGCAGGGCCGCGAAGGGCACGAAGTAGGCCACGAAGGGCGACAGCGGGGACACGAAGGGAATGCGTATGGGGCCACGACGAGCGCGAACGAGCGGGGGCCACGAAGTGCAGATAAGGCGCGGCCACAGAAGGCAACTATGGGGCCACTGAGGGTAAGAATTGGGCCACGTAGGACAATGGGAGGGCACAAATGGCGACAGCGGGGCCACGAAGGGCATACACATGGGGCCACAACGGGCGCGACTCCTGGGTGCCTGGGTGTCGGGAGCGCGGCGCTTGGGCAAATTGCCGGAAATTCCACCGCAAGGCCATTTGTCAGTAAGTTGCAAGCAAGTCTCCAGCGAGAGCGCGACTCCAGAGCGCCGGGAGAGCGATCCCTGAACAAATAATGAGGAAGTCCAAAGCGAGAGCGCGATTCCTGGACAAAATGCGAGGGAGTCTCGGGCGGGAGCGGGGGTCCTGGCTGAATTGTCAGGAAGTCTCCAGCGGGAGCCGTTGTTGTTGTAACCCGGGGGCCAGGGGCCCAGTTTGAGCAGGAAGACTCTCCCTGTCAAAAAACAAAGTGCGAGCGTCGAGGGGCACACTTTGATTGAGAAAAACAATATGCACCGGTGGGGGGGATCAACACTTACTAACATTCAGGAAGAAGAACTCAACAACAACAACAACAACAACAACAACAACCATTTTAAGGCTGTACGCTCTTTCTTGCCCGCGAGTCATTCAACACGTATACCCTACACCCTCGATGCCCGCCCTCTTCGTCTTCGATCACACCCCTTTCGGGGGGATTATTTCTCTTTGCTGGGGCCGGCGGGCTTAGACGTACGGGCAAACCGGAACGGGCGGACAATCCTTCGGGGGCGTACATCTCTCTGCCCGCCATTGGAATTGGCGCGGGCCCTGCAAGAGGAGGAGGGGAAGAACGAGGGAGAGTGGGAGGAAGGGGAGGGGGAAGGACGAAGGAAGAGGGAAGATACCACGTTGTGAAGGCGTCCTTGGCGCGCGCGTGGTTCCTGAGCGCCGAAACGCAATTCCATAATAATTTGGGAGGACGTCGCACGCGAGAGCGCAGTCCTGAGTACATTGTAAGGAAATATCAAGCGGAAGCGGGGGCCCTGACTAAGTTGCGAGGAAGTCTCAAGCGGGAGCGCCGTTCCTGAGCAAATTGCACGGAGGTCTCAGGCGGGAGCGGGGGTCCTCACTAAATTGCGAGGAAGTCTCAGGCGGGAGCGCCGTTCCTGAGTCAATTGCGCGGAAATGTCAGGCAGGAGCGGGGGTCCTGAGTAAAATTCGAAGAAGTCTCACGCGGGAGCGCCGTTCCCACGTAAATTGCACGGAAGTCTCAGGCGGGAGCGGGGGTCTTGATTACATTGCGAGGAAGTCTCAAACGGGAGCGCCTTTCCTGAGTAAATTGCGCGGAAGTCTCAGGCGGGAGCGGGGGTCCTGAGTAAAAATCGACGAAGTCTCAGGCGGGAGCCGTTGTTGTTGTAGCCCGGGGGGCAGGGGCACAGTTTGAGCAGGAAGACTTTCCTTGAGAAAAAACAAAGTGCGAGCCCCGGGGGTGGCACTTCAATCGAAAAAAATCAATGTGCACCGGTGGGGGGGATCAACAATAATTATTCTTCAAGAAATGAGAGTTCAACAACAACAACAACAACAACAACAACAACAACAACAACAACAACAACAACAACAACAACAACAACAACAAGGACAACAACAACAACAACAACAGCAACAGCAACAGCAACAGCAGCAGCAGCAGCAACAGCAGCAGCAGCAACAACAACAACAACCACAGCAGCAGCAGCAGCAGCAACAACAACAACAACAAACACAACAACAACAGCAACAACAACAGCAACAACAACAACAACAGCAGCAACAACAACAACAGCAACAACAACAACAATAACAACAAGAACAACAACAACAACAATAATAATAATAATTAATAAAAATAATAATACTAATAGTAATAATAATAATAACAATGATAACAATAATAGATAAACAATAATAAGAAGAAGAAGAAGAAGAAAAAGAAGAAGAATGATAGCAATAATAATAAAAGTAATAATAATAATACTGATAATAATAATAATAACAAGAAAAATAATAAGAAGAAGAATCAAAATAATAATAATAAGGATAATAATAAGAATAATAATAATAATAATTATAATAATAATAATGATAATAAAAATAATAATAATGATAATGATAATAATAATAATATAATAATAAGAAGAAGAAGAAAAAGAAGAAGAAGAATAATAAGACTGTTCGCCCTGACCTGCTGGAGTGTCCAAGAACGCGTATTTCCCAAACCCTCGAACCCGCCCTCTCCGTCTTCGATCGAACCCTTTTGGGGGTAGACCTTTCTTCCCTGCAGGCCGGGCCCCGGCAAGCGGCGGGGCGTCCGCGGACCGTCGGCCTGGCCAGCGGCAGCGCTGATCGGCGTGGCGGCCGCGGACCGTCGACCCGACCGCAAGAGGGACTGACAGGGGACCGACCACGACGACGACGACGACGACGTCGTCGACGACGACGACGACGACGACGTCGAAGACGACGGCGACGACGACGACGACGACGACGACGACGACGACGACGACGACGACGACGGCGACGACGACGACGACGACGACGACGACGACGACGACGACGACGACGACCACGACGACGACGACGACGACGACGACGACGACGACGACGACGACGACGACGACGACGACGACGACGACGGCGACGAGCGAAAGCGACAGCGAGAGAGAACGACAGCAGGGCCACGAAGGACACGAAGTAGGCCACGAAGGGCGACAGCGGGGACACGAAGGGAAGGGGGCCACGAAGAGCGCGAACGAGTGCGGGCCACGAAGTGCAGACAAGGCGGGGCCGCAGAAGGCAACTATGGGGCCACTGAGGGTAGCAACTGGGCCACGTAGGACAGTGAGGGGGACACCAAAGGCGACAGCGGGGCCACGAAGGGCATGCACATGGGGCCGCAACGGGCGCGACTCCTGGGTGCCTGGGTGTTGGGAGCTAGGCGCTTGGGCAAATGGCAGGACATCCCAACGCAAGGTCATTTTTCAGTAAGTTGCAAGAAAAGGTCTCCAACGAGAGCGCAACTCCAGAGCGCCGGGAGAGCGATTTCTCAAGAAATTGTAAGAGAGTCCCAAGCGAGAGCGCGATCCCTGAATAAAATGCGAGGAAATCTCGGGCGGGAGCGGGGGTCCTGGCTAAATTGAAAGAAAGTCTCAGGCTGGACCGTTGATGTTGTAACCGAGGGGGCCCGGGGCCCAGTTTGAGCAGGAAGACTTATCAAGAAAAAACAGTCTGCACCGGTGGGGGGGGGGTCCAAACAACAACAACAAAACAACAACAACAACAACAACAACAACAACAACAACAACAACAACAACAACAACAACAACAACAACAACAACAACAACAACAACAACAATTACTAGCACGTGGGGACACTCCGTTCTCACCAGTGCCAGGGTTTTCATAGGAGGCGGGCAATACCCCCACTTTGTGGGGGGGCCGGGTCAAGCTCTACCAAATTTCCAAACGACTCTTCGCCACCACCCACACCCAGCTTCCCGCCCTATGACGTTCGGACACTTCACTTCGTGGCATGCGGACGACCGTGGCTACTATTCAGGGCCCCGCCGCCGACGACGACGGCGTGCGCGCGCGAAGAAAAAACGAATGTGTCCTGCATGGTATTATTTGACAGGGATGATGGCCCTGGCAGGTGCGCAACCGTTGTTGCAGAAGTTCGAAAAAGTTGCTCGCAAAAGCCCGTTTGACAGAAATGTTTAAAAAAGTGTTGGGTTTCCTACGAATCCGCAAGAGCGCGCGGGATGAAATTTTGACATTTTTTAAAAAGAAACCATTGGTTTTTTATGTTTTTATGTTAAAATCGCTACGAAAACTAAGGTTTTGGAAGGATTTCGTCTTGCGCGCGCGAATGTCCACTTTACCTTATTTTTTGCAATGGATTCTTGAAATGTGGTTATGTTAGCATTTTATATTGTTTTTTGCAAGGGAAAGCGGGGGGGAACAAAACAACCGGATCTGGATCACATCGTTTTGTCAAGGGCTTTCGCTCGAAAATGAT
>CAUYUJ010018567.1:0-12500 GCA_963575745.1 Prorocentrum cordatum
CCCCCCCGCACCCCTCCGCCCCATGGCCCTCGTTTGCGAATTTCGACCGACCGACCGTGCCCCCAGTCTGCCCGACCGTGCCCTCCCGTCCCCCTGCCCCCCCCTGTACCCTTCCACCCAGTGGCCCCGTCTGCGAATTTCGACCGACCGACCGTGCCCCCGGTCTGCCCGACCGTGCCATCCCGTCCCCCTGCCCCCCTTCCCCCCGCACCCCTCCGCCCCGTGGCCCCCGTCTGCTTATTCCGACCGACCCACTGTGCCCCCCCGTCTGCCCGAGCGCGCCCCCCCGTCCGCCTGCCCCCCTGCCCCCTGCGGCCTCCCGTCTGCCAAGTCCGACCGACGGGCCATGCCCCCCCACCACCTCTGGCCCGTTCGCTTCCCATCTGCACCCGAAGTTGTATGATCCTTGGCGCGCGTGCCTCTCGTTTCAAGCTAAGCTCGGGATGGGGCCCGCGGGGCACTGGGCGCGCGTCGCGCGCGGAACGCCGCGGAGCACCTGGGTGGCGCGTTGGGAGCGAAGGATGCGGCGCGCCCGGTTAACGCGCAAGACACGGGGGGGGCACCGGACGCACTGTTCCCCTTATTCAGGCTTGGGAAAAGAGCCCGTTGAGGCGACTGGAAGGACTTGTCCAAGTTCGGCTTGGCGACGGGGCTCGTCAAGCATCGGACGGCGCGTTGCGCGCGAAGGCCGCGGAGCACCCAGGGCGCTGCGTCACGCGCGGAAGGGGCCAGCGGGAAGACCTCCCCAAGTTCGGCGCGAGGAAGGGGGCCGTTGAACATCGGGCGCGGCGTAGGACGCGAAGGCCCCGGAGCGCCCGGGCGCTGCGCTCGCTGCCCGCGCATCCGCGCTGGACGCGAAGGGATTTGAACACAAGACGTTCTCAAAATAAGCTCGGGGAGGGGCCCGTTGAGCGCCCGGCGGCGCGTTGCAAGCGACGGCCGCGGAGCGCCTGGGCGTTGGGTTGCACGCGGAAAGAGTTGAATTGAATACAAAGACTTTATAAAGTCAGGCTTGGCGACAGAACCCGTCGAGCACCGGGCGCGGGTGGCGCGCTGCACGCGAAGGCCGCGGAGGGCCTGGGCGCTGCGCTGCACGCTGAGAGGGTTGAGTAGAAGACCTGTTTCAGATTGGGCTCGGGGAAGGTGGTTCGTTGAACATCGGGCGGCGCGTCGCATAGGAACGCCGTGGGGCACCTCGGCGCGGCGCTGCATGTGGAGGGGATTCGCTAGAAGGCCGCTTTCCAAGTTAAGCATCGGGGCGGGGCCAGCATCGGGCGGCGCGCTGCACTCGCAGGCCGCGGAGCACCAAGGCGACGTCTCTGTTGTCCACGGAGGGGGGCGACAAGAGAACTCTTCTCTCGAAGTAGGCGTTCGGGGGGGCTGTCGAGCATCGGGCGGCGCGTTATGCGCGAAGGCTGCGGGGCACCTGAGCGCTGCGCTGCGCGCGGAAGGAGTTGGGCAGAAGGACTGCTGGAACTTTGGACTGGGGCCCGTCGAGCACCGGACGCGGCGCTGCACGCGAAGGCCGCAGAGCACCCGAGCGCTGCGCTCGTCATTCACGGAAGGAGTTGGGCACGCGGACAGTTTCAAGCCCGCTGGGCATCGGGCGCGGCTCTGCGCGCGGTGGCCGCGGAGTACTTGGGCGCTGCGTAGGACAAGGGAGGGGGCAATGACTCTTCACGCCCAGTTCCGGGGGGGAGGGGGGGGGCCTTTTGAGCATCAGATGGCGCGTCGCGCGCGATGGTTGCGGAGTTCCTGGGCGCCGCGTTGGAGACGGAGGAAAAGACCAAGGAGGAATGCGGCTTCAAGCCAGGCGTGGAGAGGAAGCTCGCTGAGCATCAGGCGGCACGTTGCACAGGGTCGCCGGTGGAGCACCTGGGCGCTGCGTTGGACGCGGAGGGAGCCGAGCAGAAACGTTTCCAACTTAGGCTCGGGGTCTGTCGAGCATCGGGCGGCGACTGTCGCGGGAGGGGCGCGCCCGCCAGCCCTCGCAAGGGCGCCGACAACTGGAAGGGGCCGCAGAAGGCCGCGCGGAGACCCGGGAAACAGCCGCCGCGCCAGCGCTCGCAAGGTGAGCAGCCGGGCCGACCGCGCCGGGCCTCGCACGCGCGGCGGCAAACGAGGCTGGCGCCGAAGGCCGCAAGATGTCTGAAAGAGCTTCCGTCAAGAAAATACCCCACGACCAACTTGCGCCTGGCACCCCAGCTGCTCGCGGGCAGCGGTGGCGACCGCCGATCGCTGCGCCGGCCGTCCCAGGCCCACGCAGACCTGCGGCGGCGCTGGCAGCAATGCCAAGGACGCGCGCGCCGCCGCCACTTCAGGCCCGCCTCGGCCCCCCAAGCCGCCAGCAACGCAGCCAAACGCAACTCGGCGGCAGCCGCGGCGCCACAAACCTCGCACGCCGGAGCCCCCATCCTCGAGCCAAGCTGTTCACGGCGAGCTCGAAGATCGAACGCGCACACCTCCCACTGTTGTTTAAATGGACAAGAACTCGCATATCTGGACATGTCGCCACGCAGTTTGTTCTCGACATGCCCAAATGGACGACACCGACACCAAGGCAAACCCACAGCAAACCGCGGCAAATTAAAGGCGAGTCCCGCGCGCCCGAGACGGCGCTGGCCCTAGCGGTCGAGGCGCCCTCTCCAAGACGGACGGCCACGCGTCGGAACAAACGGCGCGGCGACACGTCGACCCCCGGATGTCTCGACCCATTCCCCAGGGCTGGTTATCCCAACCATCCTGTGGTGTTGGGTCCTCGTTCTGAAGAGACGGTGCCGCTACCCCTCCCTCCTTCCTCCCCCTCCATGCCCCTGCTCTCGGCACACCCCTCGCACGCTTCGTGGCCCCATAGGGAGCTCCACCGAAGGCCCCAGCGGTTGCTCTCGCATGCGGTTCCCCCACCCAGGGCAGCGCTTCGTGGCCCCATAGGGAGCTCCACCGAAGGCCCCAGTGGCTGCTCTCGCATGCGGTTACCCCACCCAGGGCAGCGCTTCGTGGCCCCATAGGGAGCTCCACCGAAGGCCCCAGTGGCTGCTCTCGCATGCGGTTCCGCCACCCAGGGCAGCGCTTCGTGGCCCCACAGGGAGCTCCACCGATGGCCCCATTGGCTGCTCTCGCATGCGGTTCCCCCACCCAGGGCAACGTTTCGTGGCCCCCTAGGGAGCTCCACCGAAGGCCCCAGTGGCTGCTCTCGCACGCGGTTCCCAAACCCAGGGCAGCGCTTCGTGGCCCCATAGGGAGCTCCACCGAAGGCTCCAGTGGCTGCTCTCGCATTCGGTCCCCCCACGCAGGGCAACGCTTCGTGGCCCCATAGGGAGCTCCCCCGAAGGCCCCAGTGGCTGCTCTCGCATGCGGCCCCCCCGCCCAGGGCAACGCTTCGTGGCCCCATAGAGAGCTCCACCGAAGACCCCAGTGGCTGCTCTCGCATGCGGTTCCCCCATCCAGGGTAGCGCTTCGTGGCCCCAGAGGAAGCTCCACCGAAGGCCCCAGCGGCGCAGTTCGCACGCGGTTCCCCCACCCAGGGCAGCGCTTCGTCGCCCCATAGTGAGCTCCACCGAAGGCCCCAACGGCTGCTCTCGCACGCGGTCCCCCCACCCAGGGCAGCGCTTCGTGGCCCCATAGGGAGCTCCACCGAAGGCCGCCCCAGCGGCTGCTTTCGCACGCGGTTCCCCCGCCCAGGGCAGCGCTTCGCGGCCCCATAGGGAGCTCCACCGAAGGCCCCAGGGCCGCTCTCGCATGCGGCCCCCCACCCAAGGCAGCGCTTCGTGGCCCCATGGGAGCTCCACGAAGGCCCCAGCGCTGCTCTCGCATGCTTTTTCCCCAACCCAGGGCAGCGCTTCGTGGCCCCATAGGGAGCTCCACCGAAGGCCCCAGCGGCTGCTCTCGCATGCTGTTCCCGCACCCAGGGCAGCGCTTCGTGGCCCCATGGGGAGCTCCACCGAAGGCCCCAGCGGCTGCTCTCGCATGCGGTTCACCCGCCCAGGGCAGCGCTTCGTGGCCCCATAGGGAGCTCCACCGAAGGCCCCAGCGGCTGCTCTCGCATGCGGTCCCCCCGCCCAGGGCAGCGCTTCGTGGCCCCCTAGGGAGCTCCACCGAAGGCCCCAGTGGCTGCTCTCGCACGCGGTTCCCCCACCCAGGGCAGCGCTTCGTGGCCCCATAGGGAGCTCCACCGAAGGCAGTGGCGCAGTTCGCATGCGGTCACCCACCCAGGGCAGCGCTTCGTGGCCCCATAGGGAGCTCCACCGAAGGCCCCAGCGGCGCAGTTCGCATGCGGTCACCCCACCCAGGGCAGCGCTTCGTGGCCCCAGGGGAGCTCCACCGAAGGCCCCAGTGGCGCAGTTCGCATGCGCTTCCCCCAGCCAGGGCAACGGTTCGTGGCCCCATAGGAAGCTCCACCGAAGGCCCCCGTGGAGCAGTTCGCGTGCGGTTCCCCCACCCAGGGCAGCGCTTCGTGGCCCCATAGGGAGCTCCACCGAAAGCCCCAGTGGCGCAGTTCGCATGCGGTTCCCCCAACCAGGGCAGCGCTTCGTGGCCCCATAGGGAGCTCCACCGAAGGCCCGCCCCAGTGGCGCAGTTCGCATGCGGTTCCCCCACCCAAGGCAGCGTCTCGTGGCCCCATAGGGAGCACCACCGAAAACGGCACCCACAACGCGTTACGAACAATTGCTTATGGTTGGGTCTTTCGCCTAGATAATTTGTTACGATCCCAGGGTCCGGTGAGGGCCCCCAGGAGACTAGAAACGTTAAAGAAAATTCCTCCTGGCAAGCCGGGTGTTTCGGGCTGGTCGCCGAGGAGAACGGGCCGCGCGTGGGCAACGCAGAGTCGCATGCCCTCGCCGGGGGGGGCCGTGCGACTGCCTTGCCGAGGAGGGCATGCAGCGTGGCTCCAACGCGGCTCCAAAAGGCGTACGCTACGCTCCCACAGCGAAGATCCGCAGAGGCTCTCCTGATAATTACACTCCTGTCGTCGTCGTCGTCGTCGTCGTCGTCGTCGTCGTCGTCGTCGGCGGCGTCGTCGTCGGCGTCGTCGGCGTCACCGTCGGCGTCGTCGTCGTCGTCGTCGTCGTCGTTTCCGTCGTCGTCTTCGTCGTCGTCGTGGCCGTCGTGGCCGTCGTCGTCGTCGCCGTCGTCGTTGTCATAGTCGTCATCGACGTTGTTTTCTTCCTCCTGTTCGCCTCGCCCTATCTTCCTTCCCCTCGTTTTCCTGTTCATCATCCTTTTCGTCCTTCTCTCCTCTTCGTCCTCCTCCTCCTCCTCCTCCTCCTCCTCCTCCTCCACCTCCTCCTCCTCCTCCTCCTCCTTTTCCTCCTCCTCCTCCTTCTCCTCTCGTCGGTTGGCATGGCTAGACATAGTTTTGCACTGCCTTTTGGTGTAGCCTTTGAATGCGCTTGGCCACGATAGGCATTGTAGCGGCGTCGAAAAGCAACACGAAAGAACGCAGAGCAACGCTAAACCACGCAAAGCAACGCAAAGCCACGAGAACAATGCAAAGCAATGCGCTGCAACGCAAAACCAGAGGGAGGAGAGGGGGTGAGCGCAAAGCAGTTCAATGCTAAACACGGAGTAGCAACGCGGAGCGATGCAACGCAAAGCAATGTAAAACTATGGGCGACGACGGCGAGCACGCAGCCGCCAGACCGCCAGTCAGGCCCAAACCATGGGCGGCGACGAGGCGGCTAATGGGTAGCGACGGCAAGCGCATAGCCGCCAGACCGACAGCCAGGCCCACACCACATGGGTCGACGAGGCGGCGACGGGGCGGCGACGGCAAGCAGAACGCTGCCAGACCGACTGTCCTGCCCAATTCCTAAACAAGAACAACAACAACAACAACAACAACACCACCACCACCACCACCACCACCACCACCACCACCACCAGCAACAACAATAACAACAACAACAACAACAACAACAAAAACAAAACAACAACAACAAAAAACTGAACAACAACAACAAACAACAACAACAAATCGTTTGGGAAAATGGGACGGGGAACAGATCAAGAACCAGAAGCTTGATGACCAGAGGGTCACTTCTTCGAGGGTGAGAACCAGAGCTGGAGCAGCGACGAAGGACATGTTCGAAAATTGACCACGCAAGAAGCCGAAACCGGAATGATAACCAGGACCGACACCGAAGGCTGGAGGACAAAAAAAACGAAACCAGAACCAGAACGAAAAGCAGATCCGCGACAAGAATCTTTTTCGAGACTGAGAAACAAAAACAGGAAGCGGAACACGAACTGCGACCTGGCTGGTCTTCATTTTCATTTCATTTCGCGCTCCTGCAGCGGTCGCGGGTCTCCGCGCCGGCGCGGGCTACGTCGGCGCGCGACCCCCGGCCGCTGCGGCTCAGCGTTGCTGCCCGCGGCGGGGGCGCGCCGCGCTGAGCCTTCCTGCCGACGAAGTGGAGGGGCGGTCTTTCACGCCCCATCATTCCCCTGCAGGTCTCGGGCGGCAAAGCTCGGCCCCATCCCACAACAATCAGCTGCGGGGCGACGCCGCGAAGGTGAGACTCGGCCGCTCGGCCGCTCGCCTCGCAACCCAGCGGCAACGGCGGCGCCCGTAAAGGGCCCCCCCCCTCTCGCTAGGCACCGAGGCTCAGAAGAGAGAGAGAGAGAGAGAGAGAGAGAGAGAGAGAGAGAGAGAGAGAGAGAGAGAGAGAGAGAGAGAGAGAGAGAGAGAGAGAGAGAGAGAGAGAGAGAGAAAGAGAAAGAGAGAGAGAGAGAGAGAGAGAGAGAGAGAGAGAGAGAGAGAGAGAGAGAAACGAGCAACGAGCAACGAGCAACGAGCAACGGACCGGCACACAAGTGCTTTGAGACGTGGTCGGGCCCTTTAGCTGTCACTGGAAGTAGACGACGAGGACGAGGAAGAGCAGGGAGAAGAAGAACGGCGCGGAGCAGCCCGCACAATGGATCGGCCCACGAACGAGACGCGCTTCACGCGCTCACTGGCGTCACCGCCCTCGCAGAACAAAAGTTGCATGAAAAGGTCACTGCCTACAGGCCGAGGCTGGTGGTCAGGCCCCAGAGGAAAGATCTCACGCCGTTGCACCGCAAGCGCTGGGCACACCGCCAATGCATGAACTAGAACCATAACCAGAACCACAAACACGGGGGTCTTCCTCGGAGTTAGATCAAAGAAAAAACCAAAACCAGACCTGGAACTGGAACGGGAACCAAAACAGAGTCCTCGGTGATTTTCTCCCAGGCCAGAAGCAAAAGGAAACCCGAAACGATAGCAAAATAAAACCGGAACGTGACCAAGGGGGTCGGCTGAAAGATGGAAGAGACTGGAACCAGAACCGAAACCGGAACCAGAACCAGAACCGTGACCTGGGGGGTCCCTTCAAAACAAAAAGGATACCAGAACCCGACGTGACCAGAGGGGTATTCGTCCGAGCTGGAAGAAGAAAAAACCGAACCGGCACTAGAACCAGTGCTGAAACCGTGACCTGGTTTTTGTCACTTTCAACGCGCTACCAAAAGACGCCCCGAGGGAGCTTGCCATTAGGAAAAAGGAAGCCAGCACTGGAACCAGAACCGGAACCAAAACCATGACCTGAGGGTCTTGCTTCCGGGCCGGAAGAAGGAGAAAAACTGGAACCAGACCCAAACCCGAACCCAAACAAGATCCGCGACCAAAGGACTCTTTTCCGGGGCTGGATGCACAAAGAAGCCCAAACCGAAACCAGTACCAGAACCGTGACAGGGGGGGGCCTTGCTCGAGGCAAGAAGAAGAAAGAAACCAAAGCAAGAAGCGGTACCAGAACGGGAACCACAACCGTGACCTGGGGGGTCGTTTCCTAAGCTGCAGGAAAGGAAACAGGAACTGGAACCAGAACAAGAACCAGAACCGGAACCTGACACTCTTTCCCCAAGCCAGAAGAGGAAAAAAACAAACAAACAAACAAAAAATATTAAGCGATATCCAAAACGGGAACGGCGACCAGGGGGACCTCCTTTTGGACTCCAAACAAGACAGGAACGAGAAGAAGATCCAATGCCGAAACCGAAACCGAAACCAAAACTGGACCCAGAAGCAGAACTCTTCTCTCCAAAACAGGAAACACCTAATTATGAGAACTGCCAGCTCCCAAAATGGGACGATGACTCCACCAAGCAAGCCGAGAGGTGGTCGGGACCCCTGTCCCGAACAGTGCACAAGGGTGGCCAGGCCCACCTGTTCGTGAAACGACGAAGACCCAAACAGCAAGAACGCAGGGAGACAGCGGCGGCCGAGGGAAACGCACCCTGGACTAGGAGGCGGGAGTCGGACCAGAAACTTGGACAACATCTCTGCGCGGCACTGTGCGGGCAGCTCAGCCTGGAGCACCATCGCGCAAGGAGTTGGACTGCAGTTCCCCGCGCCCATGTCACCAAAACCTCAGAATGGGCACTGCGATCCTTCGCCACTCGATGGCACCTCAACGCGAGGAGGGCGAGGGAGGAAGGGAGGAGCCGGAGGAAGAGCAAGACACCGGGGACAGCCCACAGATCGCTAGACTGCCCTTGGCGGGCCTGCAGACGGAACCATGGCTTGGGAGAGCGCAGAGCGACGTGGGATTATACCCCAACGCGCTCGCGCAGACGCCCCGCTAAATTGGTAGAAAAACACCCCGACCCCCATCGCCCCTAAGGCAGTGCCAGAGGAGGGCGGCAACGGGGAGGAAGGCATCGCTGGTCGGATGGCAGGACAGAACAACACGTTGAATTAAAGCTGCCCCCGGACAGGATGAAGGCCGCCGGTCGTCGAGCGACTGTCGCTGGCGCACTGGCATGGCCCTGGGGCCCCTCAGCTCAACAGCCCGCGCGGGGTCATGCGTTGAATTCCGCCCCCCAAGGCCGCGATCTTGGAAGAGTGGGAGCGGTGCGCAAACGCCAGACCAGGAGCCGCAGAGACAGGTAAGTAGAAGCAGTGGTACTGGTAGCGGTGGACACAAGAGGCGTGAATCAGCGCAGGCGCCGGTGCCGGCGCAAACAACAATCGCCACAGCCCAATCGCCCATCAGCCCTAGACGGACGCCACAAAAGTCGAACCAGGCAGGGGCGTAGGCGCAGGCGTTGTTGCAACTGGCGGTGCCGGCGCCCGCGCTGGCGGAGGCTCCCGCGTCTGCACTGGCGTCGGCGTGGGCGTTGGGATTGGCGTCGGTGCTGGAGCAGAAACTGTCGTTGGTGCCAGCACAGGCGCCGGCGTTGGCGCTGGCGTCGGCGCTGGCGCAGGCGGCGGCCGCGACGGCCCGATCGCCCCTCAGCCCAAGCCGGGCGCGACACAGTCGAACCAGGCAGGGACGTAGGCGTAAGCATTGGTGCTATCGTCGGCGCCAGCGTCGGCGCTGGCGGAGGCTCCAGCGCCGGCACTGGCGCAGGCTCAGGCGTTGGAATTGGCGTCGGCGCTGGGGCAGGAACTGTCGCCAGTGCCAGCGCGGGCGCCGGTGTCGGCCCACCCGCCCAAGCTTGACGCCATAGCAGCTGGGACGGCGGTGGCGCTGTACATAAAGAAATCTTGCGGGGGGGCGAAATTTGCCAACCATTTTTGGTCCGTCGGCAATGCTGGTGCTGGTGCTTGCGCGGCGATGGCGCCGGCGGTTGCGCTGGCGTCAGTGCGCCAGGAGCGCCTCGCGCAGCCCTCGGTCGTGGGCCTCGGCGCAGGGCCGCGACAGCGACAGAGGCAACGCTCGCAGGACGCGGTTGCACCGCGGCACCGCGCAGCACAGCAGGAACGCCCAAGCGCGCTGAAGGTCCGGCAGGTTGGGAAGAAATCGTAGGAAACTGCGCTACTCGTCCGCCCTCTCCTGCGCCCGCCGGGCCGCGGACGCCGCGGTGCCCAGGGGCGCGCCGGGTACCTTGAGGCCGTGGTGCTCCCCCGGCGCGCCAGCGCCGCCAACCCACACGCGTGCGCCCAACGACCAGTGCCCTGCCGGTTCGAAGCCGCCTCGGTTCCGCAGGCGGCGCTTGCCCACGTTGGCCTCGATGCCTGCCCACTCGCGCATGGCGGCGGGGACCTTGCGGAAAACCTCTGCAGCTCACTCTCGTCTGCAGACAATGCACACGTCGTCCAGGTACGCGAGCAGCGCCTCGCCCGGCTGCAGCCGCGCGCGCGCCATCTCCAAGGCGACGTGCTGCACCAGGGAGTACCATGCCGGCATGAGCGAATCGGCTTGCTCTACGCCCACCCCCTGCCCCACCTCGCGCGCGCCCCCAGCATCGTCTGTCCAGTGGTACGTCGGCGGCTGGCCGCAGGGAGAGCCAAGGCAGAGGCCCCCGGCCGCGACAGGAGCGCCTCGATCATGCGGTCGCGGCGCACGTTGTCCAAGGCTCCAATTCCGTCGATGCCGACAATGGTTGCTGCGGGATCGGAGTCCGTGGCCGCGGGGAGAAAGTGGGGAGCACTGTCTGCGCCAGCTCGCGTGGACAACGCATACTTGGACGGCGCCCAGGCCATTCCACTTCGGGCCCACACTGCTGGGAGAGGGCCTTGCCGACACCTGCGACAATGCCTCGCGCGCGGTCGTTGTCTTTCATCAGCGCCGCCACGCGGCCGGCCCCGAGAGCGCGGGCGACGCTCGCCCGGATTCCCGCCCGGGCGTTGCGCTCCGCCGCGGCAGCTTACAGCTCGAGCGCGTCGTCTTCGCCCCAGGCCAGCTGGAGCGGCTCGAAGCTGGCACCGCTCTGGGAACTACACGACCCTTTCGGGGCAGAGCGGGCGCAGTCGGTCCAGTCGCGGCGGTCGAGCTCGACGGGCCGAGCCGGAAGGCTCGGGCGGCTGGCGGTAAGTCGGCGGCGGGCCTCGGCGGTCGCGTCGCGGGGTCCTGCTGTTCTGCCCAGGTCTCCGCCGTCCCCGGCGCCAGCCCGCGCGAGGCGAGCAGCCGCGCCTCGCCGAGGCCCCCTGCTCTGACCAGCACCTCTGCGTCTTCCGGGAGGAGCTGGCGCCCCTCGCAGGGCCCGCCTCGACGCACGGCCCCTGCCGGCGCAGTTCGGCCTCCAAGTCCACCCCGTCATACAGCGCCCAGGCGGCGTCGGGGAAGGCAGAACGCGCTGGGCGCCAGTTTTGTCCCCCACCTCCGCCACTGCGCGGCGACGCTCGCGCTGGCGGCGCGGCTGGCGCAGGCGGCGCCAGGCCTGCGCTGTCGGAGGTGCTGTCGGTCTGGCCGTCGCTGCCCTCTTCCTCGCTGTTCTCGTCTGTCACTGCTCGGGCCTCCTCTGCCACCTCCTCGCCCTCTGCCTCCTCGGGCGCCCCTCCCCCCTCCGCCTCCTCAAGCGCCACTTTGTCCTCTGCCTCCTTTGGCGCCTCTTCCTCCACTGCCTCCTCGGGCGCCTCTCCCTCTTCCGACCTCGTCGCCCGCTTCTGGCCCCGTCGGCACCAGGTGCGCCGGGAGCGTCGGGGGCGGCGCGGCCGCCGCCCACGCCGCCCACGCCGCGGGGTTGCGCAGTCCATCTGCGCGCGCGCCCAATCCCCGCGAGAGCAACATGCCGCCGAACAATTGCAGCAAAAAGTCTTGCATCTGAGGCTGGATGCATCTGTTGGCGGGGGCGACGGCGCTGACCACCGGCGCCGGGTACACGTGGCCTGGGCGGCTGCCTCCTCCTGCGGCCCTTACGGCATACACCTCCGAGGGGCGGGCCTCGGTTTGCACTGGTTCTGCCCCTTCAAGCGGCACCACCGGTGGTCCCCACCATGCTTGCGTCAGAGGGTGCGCGCCCCATTGCGCCACCTTAGCTGGGCCCAGGAGGCCTGCTTCTGCTGCGCGGAGCGGCGGCACGTAGACGGCCAAGTTCGCGGGCGCCTGGAGCCGCAGCGGCCACCCTGGAAATGAACTGCGCTGGCGCGGCCCCAATGCGTCTGCCGCCTGCTGCTGGCCATCGCGGCCGTTCGGGCTCTGCGGTCTCTGGCTGGGGCAGCGCTGTCGCGGCGCAGCTCTGGCAAATCCAGCCCCCCTGCCACCTCCACGGTCCTCCGGCGCCCCTGTTTGCCCTGGCGACCTACTCGATTTGACCTGGGGACTTCGCTTGCAAGCGGGCAACGTCACAAGCGGCGAACTTCCAGCTGCCCGTTAGCCAATCTGGCCCGCGCGAGCGCTGCCACCGCAAGGGTCTGTCCCAGAAGGCGCGGGCGCAGGGCGATCGCGCGTGGTGCCGGCCCCCATGGCACGACGGCCCCCCTCGGTGCCGGTTGGCGAGCTCCTCGTCGGAGCTCCTCGTCGGAGCTCGGGTCGCCTGCGACGCTCCAGCCAGCCATGCAGCGGGCAGCGGCGCCCCTGGAAAGGGAGCACCTCGCCGCGCGAGGGATGGCCTGCCAGCTCCGCGAGCCGCGCGGCAAGGAGGTCCGGCCGTCGCCCCACCTATGGTCGCAGAGTGGGCACTCCGCGGCCTATACCTGGCTGAAGAATCGCCGCCCGAACCCCGCGGGCGGGCGAGTCCGCGGCGGGCGGAACCGGGCGAGGCAGGCCGCGTGGAAGCAGTGCAGAACATGGCAGCAATCAGGCCACTGCACCCGC